>JAJFDJ010000044.1:0-224781 GCA_028637755.1 Xylariaceae sp. X170 | reverse complement strand
TGCAGGCTGGGAATATAATCCTTCCCTAACCTCTATATGGCTTAGTAAGATCGTTCCCGTGACTCCACGGCTACAGAGTGGCCAGGGTAAATGCGGTAATGAGGTTTGATAACTGTTTTGCCATTGTTACCGCCTATAATAGAATGTGGCTGGGGGTACGCGTCGGTCCACAGGTCGTTCGTGGTGGTGTGCGTTCTAGGCCAACCAGCGATTTGGTGTTCACACCTAAGCTCCATAGTACGTGACGGTCGATCGTGCACTGTGCATCCATCGCGTCTACCCGGTTCGCACTTTAACATCGGTACTTGTACTTGTATTTGTACTCGTACGTACTTTCGTTTTTTTCTCAATTGCCAGATCGCATCGATTCTTGGGACTCTTGAAACATACAAAGCAATTGTGGCTACATCTGTATGTACTCGTAATTTGCTCTGCTTCACGGCAAGAAATATCATGAGCGTGCTTGAGCATTAGTTCTGCAGGTTTCAAGCGCATTATTCCGTACTTTTCAAAGTCCCGATCCCAAGTTCAAAGAAACAGGAGGTACCTACGAAGTAGTAAACCGTAGGTAGCATGGAGGAGTTAACTTGAATGGAAGCCAATGGCGACAAATAGGACAGAAGATCTCAATCACTTCAACGGGATTGGCTAACTCTTCTCGTCGTCAAATTGCTCTATTTTCGCATGTAAGCCGCGACGCAAATGAGCAGCCCAGCTGAAGGAGAAGAGTCGATTCCGTACTCGTGCAACCCCTTCGTCCCTCCTATTCTGTGCTGAATGCATACGAGTACATATATCTACGGTATCGCCGCACCTTTTGCAGAGCACTTGGTCGCCTCCCTATCCCGTAGAGGTAGCTTAGTAAAAATCTATTGTATCAGCTTCGTTGCTGCGTACGTAGACATTTACGTGTCCACTACTTACCTACCTATCACTTATAGACAGGTAGGAGTCGGTATACGTAGCATTGGCCTACCTATGTACCTGGTAGTATATACCGTGCGATCCTCTGTCCGCACTGTCACGCGTATTTCCCGACGTCTTGGCAATCTGCATCTCATTTGTGGTAAGCCCCACGGCTAAACCCACCTGGTAATTCCGACTGACGATTGATACAAGCCCGACGCTATAACGCGTACCGTGCCATTCAGGGTAGCATCGGCACTGTGCGGTACTATAGGGTACCTAATCTGGGATCTGAAGCCTACGACGTTGCCGACGACGTGATCCCCCAGATAATGGGGATTCGAGATTAATTATGAAGCTGTTTCGAAGCTGTTTTGTCAGTTAATTACACACGGATTAGTTATCGTGATAATTGTGTCAGTTTAAGACCCGGTTGACATAAAAGACGGAGTTGTCTTGAGTCTTTGAAACAACTCACGAGTTTACGAATACCTGCTTACGATACAAGATCCTTAGCTAGGTAACTGTTCAAACACTCCAACCCCGAAGTACAACTTCGTAAGTTCTTGCAACCATCTGTATGCTACCGCAAGAATGCAAAAGGGAGTTCTCAGCTATCAACCTGCGACCGCACAGCAGCAACTCGATTGGTTTCTCTAAAGTGTGCGTAGTATCAATATCCCGAATAGGTCAAATACAGATGCAAATGTACACCAGCACTACGACATCATAGCCAGCCGTAACCATCGCACGACCGACCTGTGCCGTCGCTACAAGTATCCTCTGTGGTGATACGCAGTTGTACCAATACGAAGTAGGTATATAAGCCCTGCCGTTCCTCGTCTCTACTACGAGTACTTCGTACTTCGTACACGCTGGTTGACAGCCGGAGTCACTGATACCTCCTATTAGTAGTCCACACACCCTCAACTCACAAGTTAACGTCCGTAATTGTACGGAGTAGATGGCATGAATTATGAACTCCTCCCACCCTTCAGCATTGACGGAAGAGACATGACGATCATCAGCACTACTCCGTAAGCTCCAGGATGATCAGAAGTAAGTGTCAACTCCTGTTTAGGATTTGAAACCCGCACTTCTCGCACATGTCATTGCCCACAAACAGGAACAGCCTTTCGGCAGTGTCCCGGCTGTACATGATGTACGAGTAGGTATATGTAGTGCACGGCGTATGTACCGTGGAGAAAAGGAGGATAGCATAAAGCTCAAAACAACGTAGTAGTGTAGCGTACCAAGAATAGTAGCAAGTAGTAGTGTGTGTATTGACTAGACTAAGTAGTAGAAGAGAAGAGAGAGAAGCTAAGGAAAAGCAATGGGGGGAGTGGAGAGGGGTGATGGTCCTGACCCACTTTAAAGTCGCTGACACACGCAAGGTGCGCATGACTTTGTCAGGAAGCTGCTGACGAATACAAAGCAGGTGCAAAGTGTAAAATTGCACCCGCAGATAGCTGGTCCCCCCCCCAACAAGAGGCGCCCCGCCGATAATAACAAAACTAATAACAAAAACAACTCGTACATCAAACTCACAACAAGGTTCTGTAGCTGTAGTAACTTAAGGATGTGTCTGACTTATCCGGCCTGCTCCCTGCCTTTCCGCTTCCGCCCAGCTCTCGGTAGTCGAATTGTCTGTCTGGGCAACAGATCATGTCCTCCTGTGGGATTCAGACGCCCCTCCCTCGGTTTGAAGACCTTCAGTGCATCTTCGTGATATGTAGGGCCATACGTGACACTGCCGTCCAAGTTGACCAGCTTGTATGAGGATCGGCCTACACGCTCGGAAATGCGGAATGGTCCACGCCAGCGAGCACAAAGCTTCTTGGGTTTCCCTTCCTGGACCACCATGACATGATCACCGACTTTGACTTTAGGGATCCGAGCTTGATGCCGTTCTCGTCGAATTTCTGCCTGTGCTTCGTAGTTCTCCGCCAAGTCTTCCCGACATGACTGAGTGCGATAGGAATGTTCCATTCGCAGATCCTGCAAGTAGTCCCCTGTTGGCAATTCGAAGGTCCCCTCCGCCAATGCTGACTTCAGTAACACATCGTCTGTCCTTGGGTAGGCTGACTCCAGAGCTCCCCTCGGAAGGCATCCGTGTAGCAACTCGAACGGGGTGGTCCCACCTGAAGTGACTCTTGAATTCATGCAAAGCATCGTCTTCTGCAAATCTTCAGACCAGTCCCTCGGCAGCTCATGCCTCAGGTTCGGACCCAACTTGGCGAGCACGCTCTGTGCGATCTTGCAATGCACTTCCACCAAACCTGCCGATTTGTGGGAGCCTGAAGGGCTGTTCACGACGATTGAGCCTATACCTTTGGCGAAGGAATTGAACTCCCGTGAGATGAAAGCTGATCCTGGATCCAGATAGAAGCCCAATGGGCTAGTGCCCACCCTGCATCTCCATTCGGACAAAGCCTTCGAGGCTGTAGAGCCCTTGGTATCCTTCGTGGGTTCCGCCCAGGCGAAGCGACTGAAGTAGTCCACCATCAAGATGAAGTGATTGTAGCCTGTCTCCGTCAGCGGTAACGGTCCCACAAAGTCTGCCACCACCACGTGAAAAGGGGCATGAACAGTGATAGGAAGTTCTGGTGATGCTGGCCTGTTGGGGCCAAACTGAGCACACTGCAGGCAGCCTAGGTAGTAGTCTCGCGTGTCCTTGGACATCGTGGGCCAGAACACCGTGCAGTTGAGGAGTTTCAAGGTGATGGCTGGTGAGAAGTGCCCACCCTCGTCGTGCGCCAGCCGCAAGGCTTCCGGCACTTCGTCAGGCAAAAGGCACCTCCGCCACTGATCTCTCCACGTCTGTTGCAGCGTTCCGTCGACGAACCGATAGCTTTCGGCCCTAAGCATGATCGTCCTTTTCCTCAGACGGTTCAGCTCGTCCCCACAACGCCCGTGCAACAGGAATTCGGCAACGTCCTTGTACCATGAGCAATCCAGGTATCTGTCCGAGGACTCGACGTCTCCCGCCACACACTCCAACTCCAGGTGACGCTCGACCTCATCATCCCTCTGGTCTAACACTCTCCACAATGAACATGATCCCGACTCGAGATTGCACACTTGATCCTCCACCTCACTCAGCTGCTTCCTCTCCGAGGTTTCCCTCTGCTTCTCCAAGCCCTGCAGTAGCTCCTGGTAGCCTCCCGCACCATCTTTCCAGACCCATCTCCCGGCATCGTTCATCGATCCGAATTGCTTGATTGCTTCCACATCCTCACACTCATCCCCCGGAAACACTGTCCTGGATAGGGCATCCGCTGTCTTGTTTTTCTCCCCCTTTATATACTCTATCTTCAACCGTAGAGTTCTCAGCTCGCTGACCCACCTGGCATAAATGCCTTCATGGCAGTCTGAGTTCAGGAAGAAGGTCAAAGGTTTGTGATCCGTGTAGACGACTGACTCTGATTCCGACAAACCCACGAAATACCTCGAGTGGCGCCTGATGAACTCCACGATGGCCAGGAGTTCCCTCTTGTAGGTGCCGTAATTTCGTTGTGCCTTGGTGAACAAGAAGCTGTCATACACCAAGGGGACATCCACTCCATCTTGCGTCTGGGTGATGAGTAGGCCTGCTCCATAGCCTGAAGCATCTGTATAGGCCTTCACTGGTGAGTCGAACTGGTGTCCGTGAACATCCAGTACCGCTGACATCTTCCGGCGTAGGAGTTCGAAGGACAAGGCTTCAGCCTCGGTCCACCTCCACTCCACACTGCCTGTCAGGCGAGTGAGCGGTCGCGACAACTCCGCGCAATTCCGAATCCACCTTCTCGAGGGGCCCACCGCACCCAAGAACGCTCGCACGTCGGTTTTGTTCTTCGGAACAGGCCACCTCTCCAGCTTCCGATTCTTCTCTGGCTTCGCTCGAATCACTCCACCAATGCGGTGGCGAACTCCCAGCGCGACCACCTCCTCAAAGCCCAGGTATATCTTCTTGAACGAGAGTTTCAGCCGTGCCCAGTCGATTCTGGGTAGTAAGCGCTCCCTCACAAACTTCCACTGTTCCACAAACGACCCATGTGTCATGAAGATGTCATCCATGTAGTACTTCAGCGGTGGAAGCCCGGCCGGAGTCTCTGGGGCTGTCAACGTGGGATCGGGGTTCGGATGGGGGATAGGCCCGGTGGTGATGGCCATCAGTTCGGTCATTGAGAACGCGGCTGACTGCGAGCCTTGCGGCATTCTTGTCGGTTGCAGCTGGGGAAAGCCCGGGACGCTGAAGGCGAAAACGTGCCTGTCATCTGGATGAAGTCCCACGGTCCAGTAGGCATGCTTCAGATCGAAGACTGAAATACATCCCACCCTGGGATCTGATAGCTGGTCATGCACGTCAGCCATCAAGGGGATAGCATTACCTGGGATAGTCTCGTCGACGTTCCTGTAGTTGAAGGTGAGTCTCGGCTCAGCCCACCAGTCAGGAATCTCGGCTTCCCGGTCCTTGAGCACCAGAACGGGTTGGGAGTCCCAGTCAGACAGTCTCCCGTTTGCGGCTATAGTAGATTCGTACATTCCGGCATCAATACCTTCCTGGACGAGTCGATTCAACCAGTATTTCTGAGGGGTTGTCCAATGCTTCTTCTTTGATTTGTTCCATGGGACCAGACCTTCACGCAACCTGACTCTGTGTGTGTAGATGTCTGTTGCTTGTATGTCTAGGATACTCTGGGCATTCAGGTCCTTGTAGGTGAAAAGAGTCCTCATCACCTCCATGCGCATGTCATCCGGCACCAGCGGGCCCAAATGCGCGCCGCAGGAAGTGAACCACGTTTTCACCTCTTCATCCGATGCTTCAGATTCCGGTATCAATTCTCGTATGGTCGGTCGTCTTGAGGTGGGGAATGGAGTCGGTACTGGGACGTAATCGGTCGGACCATCACTGCTCGGAAGGGCAGGAAGCCCATCCTCATCTCCCGTCTGAATGGGTTCTCCGGGCTCCGACTGCATCGAGGCTGAACTTGACTCAATCAAAAGTCGCCTGGACGAGTCAGCAATTCTTTCTTCTTCACAGGCGAACGAACCTGCGGGTAATTCTTCTGGAGCAATCGATAACGATAGCGAATAGAGTCGTCTGTAAGCTTCTGCCGAGTCCCTGTTGGCCACCTCCCTCAGGGAATCTGGGGGTGACTCCATGATCAGTTGGGGCGCATGGCAGGTGTTCCAGCAATGTTGATGAAATATAGAAGCCTCGTATAATCCCAATTTGTTGGCCTTGTAATGACTAAGAAAATGTTCTAGTGAGTATGGAGGCAAGTTTCCGATTAGTTTTCCGACATAACGGCCCGGTCGGTCGCAGACTAGTTTTTTGAATCAGTTTGATTATCGGAGCAAACGGAGGCGTCAGCACAGTCATCCTCTTCATCCCCGGAGTCGTCGCTGACTGAATCATCATCGCTGGATGACTCATCCGAGTCATCCACTTCCTCCACTACTCGAGCAGGATCCAATCGAATAGGGGGTCCATCAGGTGTCAAGCACAATCGATGCGCTCCGCCTCCCCCAAGGGTCGACGATGGGCCTTTCAGTTGCACCCTGGGCTCCCCTTCCCTCTTGTCTCCGATCCAGAGAGTATGTGAGCGCACATCAATGTAAGCATCAACGTCCCAGAGCCAAGGCAATCCCAGGATCAAACATATCGGGTCTGATCCCTCTCCGCTCTGTGGCTTTGGGCGTACGATGGCCCAGATAACCCTCCACACTGACATTACACCCACTTCCACCACGACAAACTCGGTAACTCTGGAGGATTCTCCAGTTGAGGTCTTCACGAACATCTTACTGATGCCCAAGTCTGACAATCTTCTCCGCTTCAATCCGAAGGCCTCCACCGCCCCCCATGAAATGATGTTGATGTCAGAACCTTGATCGGTGTGGGCTGAGTTCGCTGGCATCGCCTTCGTGTGAGATTCGCTTCCCACCTTGTATCGAATTGAAGGGGTTATGCGATACGCCCTCGCCAGGTCGCAACCCAAAGTGGCTCCGCAAGCGTCCATGTCGACGTTCATAGGAGTAGTCCTCCTCTTGTCCGCCATCTTCCTCGCTTTGATGCAGGTCTTGTCAGATATTCGAGTCGCCATCTGCTTCAACGCCGTTGATCCTTCCGGGCTTATTTGGAATAAGTCCATCAAACTCAACTTCACCTCAACCTGGTTAGCTAGCTGCTTCCAGTCAAAAGGGCCCTCACCCTGCCTGCCGTAAATTTCTCTCGGCAACCGTTTAGCACGCCGAGTGCGTGACACCCTCGGCTTGGGCTGATCCGGATCATTCAACATGTCTGCCAAAGGCACAGCTCCGCCATCAAGACGCCTCTTCTTGCCCGCGTGCACCGCGTCCGCGAGCAAAGCTGCCAGGTAGAGAACATTTGACTGAGATTCAGCTTCCGCAGAGAACGACTCTGCTGCACAAGCTTGAGCCGCACTGGACTCAGCCACTTCATCTTCCACCGACACTTCGCAGCATTCGGAGCCAAACGTCACGTCCGACGGACCGGATATCATCGGAACTCTGTCGGGATGCACAGCACTCATCAGGTCTTCCTCGACTCCACACAGTCTAGCCGAAGCTGCCACCGGAGTCAAGTTCGCCGACACTGGAGTGGGCGCTCCACCTGAAGCTGGCTTCGTCAGCAGCAATCTCAACCAGGCTTGCTCCCAAGGCTTCAAACAATCCGCCTCCGGAGTAGTGCAATTGGTCTTGAAGTGGTCTCTCCGGCCACACCGAAAACAGGCCCTGGTGCTGTTCAGTATCTTCTCTTTGCCGTTGATCAGCATATTTCTCGAAGACTCTCTGGGAGGAAGTGAAGCGGGGTCTGGCATGGGAAACCTCCCGTTCGCCGTGGATGGTGCAAACCTCACGCCTGTTGAAGCTCCCCCTTTCGCTCGGTAACCTTGAGAGGCATTCTGCCCTCCTCCCAAAGCTCCCGTCATCTCCGCTGTCTGAAGCGCCTGACCGTCCCGCGATGGCAGGGCAGCTTCTCGGTGAGCCTTCCAGAAGGGCTTAGGCTCCAGCTCCATGCCTGTCTCGAAGAGGTGACTCATTCTCGAAATAGAGGCTGCTGAGGATGTGGTCAGCTCGGCTGAAAGGGGAAGATCTGACCTTCGTTCTCCTCGCCTATCTGATCTAGCCGCATCAAGCACAGGGAACTTGAGAGTAGGGAACGACCTCTCCAAAGCTTGATCCACTGGGAGACCAGTGCTAGCTGCAATAACCTTCTCCATCATCTGCATCCGAAGGGCTTCCAGCTGACCTCGTTGCAACTGCAACTTGGCCTCCAATATCTGCTGAGCTCCTCTCACCGTCTCCAAGCATTCCAGCAACGAAGCCTTGCCACCCGCATTCTTGTCGATGGCTTCCGTCTCGAGATCTGCGTTGCACAGTCCTCCCACGAATGCCGCAACCACTGCCTTCAAAGTGAACATTTCCAGTGACGACAAAGGCTTGTCAGCTCTGGATCTGGGTGCATCTCTTGCGCCCATTCTTCTCAACAAGGACTGAGTCCTCGAATAGTACGCTGCCAAGGACTCGTTCTCTCCCTGCATCCATTTGCCCAATTCCTCGGCTGGCTGCACAGCTGCCAGTTCGTCCAACACCTTGGCTGGATACCTCTCATTCAGCATTTGTTCCAACGCAGCCAGATCGCCTGGGAGGGAACTCTTGGCGACAGCACGGTTCACGATTGCACGAGCTTCAGGAGAGCTGTCCATGAAAACGGCAGCATCTCCCTCACACTGCATATTGATAGCTTCGATGATCACCGAAGGAGAATCTTCCGTGATTCCCACTCGTCGAAACTCCCACTTCACGCGGCTCAGCCAGCGGGATGCCGGAGCTTCTCCGTCGAAATGTCCGCAGTCTCCCAAATTGGGCATCCTGCCACAACGGCTGGCTTGCTCTCTTTGGGTGGGTGAACCACGCACGGTTCCCCCGAACGACATGGGGTCGGACTCTGACGAGAGGTTGACCATTTCTGCAATTCCAGGTGATGCGGTCTCAGTCTGGGCAATGTCAGTCTTGTACTTCTCTGGTCTCTCTTTCTCTGCGTGCACGACTGTGAAGGATCCTCGAGCACTCAGTGGGTTTGGGAAAGGAGTAGCCGATGTATGTGATGTATGAGTGTCTTCCAAGCTAGCAGCTCTCGACACAGTTCTGGGGAGACTATGAAAGAAGGGGTTCTCGTCGAGGAGAGCTTGTGTGACTCCGTCAGCAGCTATGGGTAGCCTGTTCACGGGTAGATCTGACGATGGGTATGAAGATGAGCTTGACTCCGAGGTAGTCTTCGGTGCGAAGCAAGGGGTGATGTCTGCTGGCTCCCTATCGGACATGGGAGTGTAGACCAAGGGTCGAATTAGCGGTAGTGTATGGAGCTTCAAGCGAGCTCGACTTGATTGACAGCAACTTAGCGACCTAACGATAGGTCTCCAAAATCATATGACTGGTGCTGGATGGATGTCCCACTCTTGTCACCAGAAAAGGAGGATAGCATAAAGCTCAAAACAACGTAGTAGTGTAGCGTACCAAGAATAGTAGCAAGTAGTAGTGTGTGTATTGACTAGACTAAGTAGTAGAAGAGAAGAGAGAGAAGCTAAGGAAAAGCAATGGGGGGAGTGGAGAGGGGTGATGGTCCTGACCCACTTTAAAGTCGCTGACACACGCAAGGTGCGCATGACTTTGTCAGGAAGCTGCTGACGAATACAAAGCAGGTGCAAAGTGTAAAATTGCACCCGCAGATAGCTCGTGGGCTGTACTGCGAGGTATTACGCACATAACGGGAATCCCTCTGGGAAAGTCTATCAGCAGCGGCTAGCCGCAGAGGCGCATAACCGTTGGTCCCGGGCATTGAATGTTTTGTTTTGGTTTTGGTTTTTTTTTTTTTTTTTTTTTTTTTTTGGCTCTCGGGATGTTTGAGGCAAACAACGGCGACCATCATGATGTTTATCACGATACGGCCTACTATATATATATTCACACAGCCACCACCGGGACTTTCTAGTTAGCAAACTTCACACTAGATATATACGGGATTGCCACGCCACGCTTCTTGATGAGAAAACAACAAACGGAGCGGGACGCCGACCACCACTTCGGATGCTGGCGTCAGCGGAGTGGAAGTCCGACGCGTAGTCGACAGCGATTCCGCTCATCTCATCCGCCCATCAGATAGTAACGTTTCTTCTACCTGGCTATGAAGATCCGTGTCACCGTCGTAAACGGACTGAGAGAGGGAAAAGATATCCTCAGCATGACGTTCCGCCAACCAAGTCAGCACATGTTCTGTACGCTCCGTGCTTCCTGAACAAGTAAGCAAAACAGGCACACCATCGTGCACGTTGCCACCATGAGAGTTGTTGTTTGCTCGTCGACGGCATCGGCGACGGGAACGGTCGCATAATCTAGCCGGAGCAGATGGCCGCGTGCCCTAGCCTCCGAGATCCCACCTCCCACCCTGTCGTGACCCGGCCTGCCCAGCACTGCCCTGCTAAACCCACTCCCTCGGGGCCCATTCTCTGCGTACATACGAGTATGTACTCGTACGAAATACAGTATACTGCACCGTAGCGAGACCTGCGAAGTACATTCACCACTACGGAATAAATACCTATCTTCATGCGGGCGACTACATATTCGGAAGGCGATGGCTTTTTTATTGCTTGGGTCGCTTCAGTTTTTTTGCTTCTTTCTCAGCTCGAGATAGGGTCTTTGAAAGACAGGCTCACTTCCACCGAACCAGAGTTGGGATTTCACTAGTTGGATGCTGCCGAAATTGGAGTCTTGAGGGCATCTCTTGTTGCCGCGCGGAAGAGGGTGACTTCAGGGTACTCGTACATGTGTCTTTTCAGAGACATCCCATCCCAAGATCGGTCGGCCCAATACTCCTGGTTTGAGTTACTCACGTTGACCTAGTATTACCCACCCCCATCGGAAGTCCCGGTGTATGACTGTCACGATCCCTTTTGAGCAGTTGTTCGAGGTACAAGTGAAACTGAACCCTCCTTCTGGTAGCGACAGTGGCAGCGTGATGGTACAGACTCATCCCGTATGTAATGAACATTCGCATGCAATGGCAAAAGCACCATGGCTATCATCAGCTTAACTGGTCTCTCATGTTACAATCGTACCGATACTCATACTCCAACCATGTATAAATCCAACCCAGCATCAACCGTCCAAACTCCATCAGAACCCAAACAACCCCTATTCCTTCAGACTGACCGTAAAGATCAACTTCAGTTCACTGTTACAATGAGACCATGAAGAGAAAACCGTTTTCGAACGGCGCTTCACTAAGTTCTCCAATGTGGTGTAGTAGTATAAGTGAAGATCTCTTCCCCAAGGTGTTAATGAATGGACATCGTCATCCTATACTACGACAGCGGTGTTTCAGGTCCGGCGCCTTCAAGCCTCTGAAAAAGGAGAAGATTCCGAGGGGTATCAAGGGTCTGGTCTTCATTGGATGAGAGCAATCCTCAGTGCTTCTCCTCGCAGAGTGACAGTCGACCAATCGTTCGTATGACATGATAGACATCTCTCGGGATCGTTTCTGCAGTTTAACTTAACTGGACTGTATTCAATTTTTCCGTACTTTCATATCATAGGTATTCGTATATACACTGCTAATGACCCGGCCTGATCACTATCAAGGGATTCCGAGCCCGAGCCACCGGAATGTTCGGTGTCATTCGCTCTTAAACAACAGTTGGCACATATACAAACACATAAACAACAATGACCCGGACCTGAGGACCAAGTCTCCGGCAAAACATCCCAAACTGACCCATTGCTGAAAATACTACAACACCCTTTTGTACATCATTATTAAGAAGAAGCGGCAGCGGCGGCGGCAGCGGCGGCGGCAGCGGCGGATTTACGGGCACCAAGGACGGCCTTTCCGACAGCCGAGTCATTCGGCTTGCCTAGCTCGCCGGTGATCCATTGTCCGATATCGGCCATCGCATCGAGATCGATACCGGTGCTCATGCCCAGACTCTCAATGAAGTAGATCATGTTCTCGGTCGCTACGTTACCGGTAGCGCCGGGGCTGTAGGGGCAGCCACCGAGACCACCGACAGAGCTGTCAAACGTCCGGATACCGCGCTCAAGCGAGACGGCGGTGTTGACGAGTGCCTGCCCGTATGTGTCGTGGAAGTGCATGGCAATGTCCTCGTTGCGAATACCAGCAGCGGTCATGCAGCGCAACAACTCCTGGGTTCGAGGCGCTGTACCCATTCCGGTCGTGTCACCAAGGGAGATCTCATCGGCGCCCATCTCGAGCAGCGAAGTAGCAATCTCAGCGACCTTGTGCGGGTTGACATCATAGCCTTCAAAGGGGCATCCGAGGACCACGGAGATATAAGCGCGAGCGCGGATTCCAAGTTCCTTAGCACCCTGGATAACATCTCTGAATCGCTCGAGGGAGGTCGCAATGTCGCAGTTGAGATTCTTCTTCGAGAAGGACTCAGTCGCGGCAGCAAAGACGGCGAGCTCCATCATGGGCTTGCCGTTCTTGCCCAACAAGGCATCTGATTGTGTGAGGTATGCGCCTTGGTAGGCTTTTAATATATTGGTCGCATCTGCAACGCCCCTGGAATTAGGGGCGAGCCAGGAATATGTGATAGGGGAGGGCGAGGGGATATTTTTTGTAAGAACATGTTCCATGATACTGCCGGAGCCGTCCATCTGCGGATTACATAGATGTTAGCTATAAGTGCCTAGATATTACACACACATTATTCTGCTGAGACAGTAGACTGCAGAACTGACCTGTGGTACCCATTTTGGCGACACAAAAGAACCGGCCTCGATATATGTCACACCCGTCTTCGCCAGTCTCTCGATTAATTCGATCTTGGTCGCCGCAGGAATCGCCTTCTTCTCATTCTGTAAACCATCTCTCGGTCCGACTTCGACTAACCGCACATAGTTGTCGGACTGCTGCTGGGGTGTGGCTTGGGTATCAGACGCTGTCGCATAGCGTCGCAGAGAAGCAGTGCATGCTCGAGGAGCTCGAGGAGCTCGAAGGCGGCCAAGGAAAACTGAAGGACGTATCGAAGCCATTTTGAAGTCGAGGCTTGACTTGTGATTGGGTATATGAAACAACAGAAGAGAATTGGGAGAAAGACTTTAAACGACTTCACGAGCTAGGAATCACATTAATATAAAGAGCAGCAACGGTGAGCAGTGAACGGTAAATCGGCCGGGCGTTTACGGCACGAAGCTGGTGAAGATTATCGCCGACGGACGAGGAATCGGCTATGAAGTCACTGATCATTATCTAGGGTAGGCAAGTGCTTGCGGCACTCCACTGGTTAATTGCGCATGGGCTAGCGCGCTTCGGGTCAAGTGCTCTCTTAATGAATAATCAGATCACGTGCACCTTGCCATACCGACGATATCCAGCGCACCTGACTGCCAGATATTTTCTACCTGGGAATAACCCGGCTTTCCGCGTGCGAGATGTCGATGCTTCAGCAGTAACTAGTTTTCAAACTGTGCATTCTGTGCTGCTACCTAGGTATTCCTGAAAATTTGAAGGGTGCAAATCTCCGAATAGACAAGAAAGCGTGTAAATGCTGCCCGGGAATAATGAGAAGTTGTTAAGTGCACGGATTTCAGAATCCATTCCGTACCGGTATCGGTGTTGCTGAAACGCGAGCTAGAGCGAACTGCGCGGCGGCGCTAGTGCCCTCTGTCCCATGCGTGATGTACAGGTCCTGCTATATTTAGTTAGCTGGTACCTGATCAATTAACGACGCCTACGTAAGAAGGCGTACCTAACAGTCGTCATAATCTAACTGTCGGATGGCTTAGCAGATACGCGTAAATAGGTGAACGCACAAGCAAAATAGAAGTATACCGTTTACCCCGCTGAAGAAAGAATTGCCTCCTACTGCGTACCGATGATTTAGCCGGGTGGTTACATCAATGTGTGGCTGGTGACCAGTTCGTGAGACAGCAATCAACATCACCAACTTCCCCGGTGGCTGGAGCTTGGCTTGCCTCAACTACTAACCTCTTGGTGGATAGACTCGAGTGCGATACCCTTCGATAGTTCGCGCCTTTGGTCTAGCTTTGATCGGGAGGCCTTGAACGTACCCCTCCCATCTCCAACTCTCTGCTATTCTCACCAGAAGCGACCGACGCCATGGATCCTCGAGAATCTTCCTCCTACTCCGTCGTGCCTCGGATCCGTTACAACACCGTCAGCGGTGTTAACGGACCCTTGGTCATTCTCGACAATGTCAAGTTCCCGCGATACAACGAGATTGTTTCGCTGACTCTCCCCGATGGCACTGTTCGCTCCGGTCAAGTCCTCGAGGCCAGAGGTAAGGCTGCTCATCTTTCCCCGCTGCGCGCTCACGATTCGCAATGGTGCATGCTGACGGATTTCGCTCATCTGTGCAGGCAGCCGTGCCATTGTCCAGGTCTTCGAAGGCACACCCGGTATCGATGTCAAGAAAACCAAGGTCGAGTTCAGCGGAGAGAGTTTGAAGCTTGGTGTGTCGGAAGACATGCTGGGACGTATCTTTGATGGATCGGGACGGGCTATCGACAAGGGACCCAAGGTCTTGGCCGAGGAATACCTCGATATCAACGGCAGTCCCATCAACCCTTACTCCAGAGTATGCGCCCGGCCCCCAAGAGAAGACTGGTCTGGGGACATGGACTAAGTAACGCACGTCGTAGGTGTACCCCGAGGAAATGATTTCGACCGGTATCTCAACCATTGATACCATGAACTCGATCGCTCGTGGACAGAAGATCCCCATCTTCTCGGCTGCCGGTCTGCCGCACAACGAAATTGCCGCACAGATTTGCCGACAGGCTGGTCTGGTCAAGCAGAAGGGAGCGACCAACAAGGGTGTTCACGACGACCACGAGGAGAACTTCTCCATTGTCTTCGCCGCCATGGGTGTCAACTTGGAGACGGCGCGTTTCTTCACGCGCGATTTCGAAGAGAACGGCAGTTTGGAGCGTGTCACTCTCTTCCTCAACCTTGCTAACGACCCTACGTATGTTATCCCTGTGTTTAGAAGTGTTGCGACTGTTTGCTAATCTCATGTTGTTTAGTATCGAACGTATTATTACTCCTCGTCTGGCCCTGACCACCGCCGAGTACTACGCATACCAGCTCGAGAAACACGTTCTGGTTATTCTTACGGATCTTTCTGCCTACTGCGATGCCCTTCGTGAAGTTTCCGCCGCCCGTGAAGAAGTGCCCGGCCGACGTGGTTTCCCCGGTTACATGTACACGGATTTGTCGACCATCTACGAACGAGCCGGTCGTGTCGAGGGCCGTAACGGTTCCATCACCCAGATTCCTATCCTGACCATGCCGAACGACGATATCACACACCCTATTCCCGATTTGACTGGTTACATTACGGAGGGTCAGATCTTCGTCGATCGTCAACTTGCCAACCGTGGTATCTACCCGCCCATCAACGTCCTGCCTTCGCTGTCTCGTCTGATGAAGTCTGCCATTGGTGAGGGTATGACTCGCGCCGATCACGGTGATGTTTCCAACCAGCTGTACGCCAAGTACGCTATTGGTCGTGACGCGGCAGCCATGAAGGCTGTCGTCGGTGAGGAGGCGCTGTCCGCCGAAGACAAGCTGTCTCTAGAATTCTTAGAAAAGTTCGAGCGCCAGTTCGTATCACAGGGCGCATACGAGACGCGTTCCATCTTTGACTCGTTGGACATTGCGTGGAGCCTGCTGCGCATCTACCCCAAGGAGTTGCTCAACCGTATCCCGGCCAAGGTTATCCAGGAGTACTACCACCGCTCGACTACGGAGCGCAAGGGCAAGGGCAAGGAGCGGAACGACAAGGGCGTGCGGGACACGGAGGAACCCCAGGAGGAGAACCTCGTTGATGTATAATGATGAAGACCGGAAGAGGTACCGGCCGCTGGTCAGGTGTATAGGTACTATCGGTGATTATGTCACATATTTGCAGGAGCATGAATATTCGTTTCATTTTTTTTTTATTTTCTCGAAACCACTTTGACTACATACCTCCTTTACGCTTCATATCCATACTTGATGCTTCTTGAGCATGTGTATCGAGGTCCGTATCTGGTTAGATTTGGGTCCGGACCAGGCGTCCCAAGTTCTTCTTGATGCCGGTACTGGTATCGTTGTTCGATGTTAGTATATCAAGGACGTGTCGTCCTTGTTCATCCAAGATGTTCATGAGCTTGGATGAGGTCTTGTTTGAGACCAGCCAAGTTTGCGATTTCAATGGGAGCTTTACGTGCCAAAAAAACGACTGATATCGAGAGATTTCTCACATTCAGATTCTCACTTGTCAACTTTCAGTCTTGACGTGCATTGACGATACCCCTGAGCTGAAAATGTACGGGACGCTACGAGTGAGGTTCAACGGTTTGGTCTCACAGTACGACGTCTTCTGAGTCTTTAATTGCACGGTGTGACTCGTCCAAGTCTCGATCCTCGAATTCTAATTCCTCGATCTTAATTCCTTCTTTCCTCTCTCATCTTCCTCCGATTCCCATTCGAATGAATTGTCAACATTGTTGGTATGCACATTGTTTGCCCCTTGTCATCTGATGAGACATTACGGATTATCAGCTGAGCCACTGAGGGGAAAATGTTCAGTGGCCGTAAACAGGGATGGACTCGCTCGAGCGTGGGGAAGCATCCACTGCTACGGAAGAATACTGGATGGTCTTCAGTGGTCTCGTGGTTGATGATTGCCCGGCTTCAGTTCATCGACTTTACAGAAAACGGAATACCTCGAACTTGGTGCGAATCGAAAGCTTCGAATTGTGAGTTGACTTGATTGAATTTCACAGATCAATCAAATCAGTCATGGCACCCGACGCATCAACACAGAGCATGCCAACAACCGGGAATTCGCAGAGCGAAGTGGTCTCAGCAAGGGGTACCTAACCGACTGCGCCGCTGGTGCTGTAACCCCCATCGTCTACAAGTGTGCTACTACGGATTACCACCATTACTCAAGCCCTACAGAAGGTGAGTGGTATTACTCGTTACCCCGCGATCCAAAGCCCTGGATCAGGGTGATCGGGACGAGTGATGGTCTTATTGCTTGCCGTCTTACAGACTTGCAAAGTACCTCGTATCCCATACTGCGTGCGTTGACATGATGATGGCAACCCGGCTTCAGGTTCCGAGTCTTTGTCAACTGAAGTCCATACGAGAACCTACAGAAGGACTTACAGAAGTCCAGTGCCTGTTTCGCCCATAAGTTGCCAACTACTTAGACCAGCGGTGAAGGGCTTTCAACCTCCTGTTCTTCTTCTGACTGACCGGTTGCGGTACCAACTCTTTATATCCCCCGACTTTGACCCCAACTCCTCCCATTGCCAAGAAAGCGGAGTGCATACGGCGTGCATTCAGTTAATAACACCACGAGTTGTCAGTTGTACAAGAAGGTAGGCTCCAAGCGAGATGAATTGAACTGCGCTGCTCGCCACTTGCCCGCCGCTTGTGTCAGACGCAAATAAGACGGGAGACTAAAAAGGGTGAATAATCCACAAGATTATGACGAATTCCCCAGATCGAATTCCCCGGATAACAAGCTTGTCTTCTGCATAAATATAGACCCGGTCCTCGGTTCGCGCGTGACCGCTTTTACTCCCTCCAGTTGAGACTCAATCCCGCGTCGACTCTGCAGCATACAAGAACCTCGCTAGCGGCTCACGGGATTCTTGGCTGAACGTGAATGTTCCAAGACAACCAGTCTGTTGTTGTCATTCCAGAACTAGAATGCGTCTGAATACCGGTGTGGCTGCATTGGGGGCTCTCTCCCTCCCAATTGCTTCGGCCTCTCCCTATCCCACGGATGGCCCTGATCAGAATGGGCTGTACTGGATTTACAGCGAGGGTCTTTCCGCGGCCTTCATCACATATGGCGCCTCAATCTCGAGACTGCTGATCAACGATCAGTATGGCATCCAGAGAGATATAGTAGGCGGCTTCGACAATGCCACCTACTACGGGATTGACAAGCAACACCCCCACTTCGGTGGTGTCCCGGGTCGCTATGCGAATCGCATCCAGAACAGCACCTTTGAGATCGATGGTACGAAGTACCACGTCGACCCGAATGAGAATCCCACCAAGTCGGCCCCCCTAGGCGCCGACACCTTGCACGGTGGTCATGACGGTTGGGACTACAGGAACTTCACCGTCATCGCTCACACCCAGGACAGCATCACCTTCTCTATTGTCGATCCCGATGGCAAGGAGGGCTTTCCCGGTGAGGTGATTTCGTACATCACTTACACTCTGAGGGATTACACATGGGACTTCAAGATGGTGGCGCTTGCTACGACGAAGAAGACCCCTATAATGCTCAGTAGTCACACTTACTGGAACCTCGATGGATTCGCCAACAATGAGACGAACACTGCTCTGAACCACACTTTGTACATGCCGTATAGTGGCCAACGCGTCGGTGTCGACAACATTCTGATTCCGACTGGAGATATTGTTGCGAACAAGAAGGGATCAGTCAATGACTTCTGGAGCGCCCCTAAGCAGATTGGTGCTTCGTTGAAAGATCCAGAGGCTGTCAACAACTGCGGCTTGGGATGCACAGGCTATGGTAAGTAACACAACTGATTTTCACCTCTTATCATATCTTGTTAATTACTATGACAGACAACTGTTGGATCGTCAATCGCGAGGACTCCGCCAGCTGGCGTGACGAAGGCAACTATGTCGCTCGTCTCCAGTCCGCATGGTCCGGCATTCAAGTTGATATCTACACCGATCAGGACGCATTCCAGGTGTACTCATGCAACGGCCAAAACGGCACATTGGCTCTCAAGTCAACTCAGGGTCTCCACGACAACCCGGACTTCCCTCGCACCATTCCTAAGTACGGCTGCGTTGTGATGGAAGTTGAAGATTGGATCGATGGCATCAACCATCCTGAATGGGGCCGCATGGATAAGCAGATCTTCGGTCCCGGCGATGACCCTTATGTGCTCCAGGCTAGCTATGTTTTTTCTATCAACGCAACTGCGACGCCTTAGAGTAACGATTGCGATGGGAACGATGGTGCTCTGAATCAGACTGGAGCTAGCACGACCACTGTGATGCCGACGAGTACAACAACAGCAAGGGGAAGTCGTTCGATTATCATCATCGCCCCAGCACATGTCTTGAGTCTGATACCACTACTTGCTCTTTATCATTAATTGTAAATAATATTCAAGGGGCTAATACGTCCCGTTACCCAATAGTTTCCTCGAAAAGCTGAATGAAACGTCGATTCCTTATTATTGCTCTTTGTTGTTGAGAACAAGGGCCATTATGACCCCTAGCCTTAAAGGTCAACATCCCCTTTCTCACTCTCTTGGGCATTGCTGTGCCCTGGACAAAGAGATTTCACATTCAGTCAGAGCAGCTTCTTTTGAGTCATGACTTTGAATAAGCGTTGTCATCGAACCTCCGGAGCTATTGTGTTCAATCATCATCGGATGACTATATAAACATAATGACATTCTCCTCACTGAATCGAACTTCCATCACCACTCACAAACTCATCCAAGCATAACAACAACTAACAAAACAAAACACCTAACTCAGCAGCTAGGCGTCCTCTACGAAGTCACTTTCACAGAACCAACTGACAACATGTGTTCCCGCACTTTCGAGGACGTGCTAGCCTCGCTACGCCAAGCCCCTGAAGTCATCGACGTTTCTGACGAAGAAGTTACAGCCATTTTTGCCCAACTCGCCGCCATGGCGACTCCCTACAGCACCCTCGCCAGCACCGTGAGCAATGTCAACGCCGAGCGCGTCATGATCGCCTCCCGCGACCCAGACATCGAACGCCCCAACCTCACCCCCGAAGAACGCACAGCCAGACTCCAGATCATAGACCAGCGCCTCGCCAGACATCAAGTCCAAGCCGACATTCTCGACGTGCGTCGAAAGGCCCTCACCGACAGACTTCCAAGACGGCTACGCCGTCGCCACATCTACGATCTCGACGTCGCCGTTGCCGAGCTCGAGATAGAGTTCACGCAGATCGAGCAGGAGAAACTCCACGAAGTTTTCTTGCCCATCGTCGCCATGGCGGGCAGGATCTACAGGGACGTCGGGCAGGCGCAGGATGATATCCTGACGTTCCCGGACACACCGAGTCGTCATGGTCTCGAGGCGTCGCTGAGACGGTTTCTGCGCGATGTGGCTGAGTTTAAGGCTTCTTTGGATGCGTTTTCTAAGCAGAGGATTGAGTATGTTTGTGAGCAGTTTTCGCGCTTGGATCCGATTCTTAGGGAGGATGCTCGGCGTCGGGCACAGCGTGGAGAGATGGCTGTTGATACTGAGGATGATGATTTTGAAGATGATGATGATTCTGAAGATGATGATTCTGAAGACGACCACTTTGAAGATGACCACTCTGCTATAGCCACGACTGCTTTGACTGGACCGACTGTGGACGACTCTGCCATCGACGACGCTGAAGATGACAGCTCAGCTGCCGTGTCATCGAGTTGGGCAACAACTAACGCCTCAACCATCGATGACGCCGAAGATAACGACTCAGTTATTGCCGTATCATCGAGCTGGGCAACAACTAACGGCTCAGTCGATGACACCGAAGTCGACGAGTCAGCCATTGCCGCATCAACAAGCGTCCCATCATCTGTAACCTCATTAATAAACCCCGAACTCGTCTACAACACCTCAGCTAACGTCGTACCAGAAAGCGTCCTCGCATTCCTAGACCCATCCGCCGCCGTCATACTCCCGTTTAACGAATCCGCCATCGACGACAGCGAAGACGAAGACGAAACCGACGACGACACCACCCCAACAAGCAGCACCCAACTAACCCCCTTCAATATCGGCTCCCCCATCGTGCCCCTCAACGAACCCGTAGGTGAGTTACGCCTCTCCATTCAATCAGACGCGGACAGCATGCTAACCTTCAACCGCAACCATCCCCCAACCCTGACCCACATCGCCGCCTGGCTCGGTCTCGACGACGACCTGCACGCCGCCATCCTCCTGAACTCAGCCCCCATCCAGGACGCGTACAGCGCGTTCCGCGCCCCCCGCGGAAAGACGTGTCTCCGGAATCCAGAGGGTCTGCGCCAGAACATGACGCTATTCACGTACGAGCGCGAGATACTTGCGCAGTGGCGCGTGACTTATGGTGCACATACGGAAGATGGATTGAGCTTTTCGACGGCGCTTTTCGCGCATCGGGTTGTGCGGTTCCTGGAGGGTGATAGTTCGGGTGTTACTACTTGGATGCCGGTTTCGAGTACTATGAGGGGATTGGAGGATTATGAGGTTGCGAAGAGGCATTGGGCTGTTGCGTTGCAAATTTTCTGGTTCATGGAGAAGACGTTTTGTCAGTGAGTGAATATAATATATGAGATAATGAAGTGGTGGTTGGGATTTAGGGGTTGCGAGTGTGGATTTGAATGGTAATAGGTATTTTGATAGAATCGAACTGGAAATCATTCTCTTATAATAAATTTGAATATGATAATATGTGATACTGCAGCTTGGATTTTCAGACAACCAGCTTTGACGAACAAATGTAATCGGGGGTGACCAATGGACGACCTAAAGCGTGGAGTGCAGTTACATTCTATTCGATTTCGACTGAGTACTGTGGAAGCGCATGACCATTGTGAATCATGATATATACTGGTATAAGTCCTTTTTTTCATCGAATCGGCAGGTGATCTGCAAGAATGTAAACGACGTGGTAGGGTATACACACACCATCGACTTGCATGTTCAGGGATAGGTAACTAGCAAAGTCAGCTGAATTTATATTGCCAATATTTCTCTGAGATCAGAATCCTTCTTCCCTCCCAGGGGAGCTCAATTAGACACTTGAATATCTCTGGTTCTTCCAAGTCCTTCTCTCGCATAGTAGTCCATCGGGTACACACCAGTCTTAGACCAATCTTCCCTCTCATTCAACGCCACCAGTGCTTCATACGGCGTGAGCAGCGGTCTCGGGAACGCATAACCCCAATCGATACTCAATCTCGGGCAGGCCACCTGGACCCAACACTCCACATCGCTCATCATAGCCAGTTTTCCGGGGAAAATCTCGCTGAGAAGCAGGTTCACCCAGGGAATACCCATCGCCTTCAGCTTGTTCTCGATGAGCGTCATCGTGTTCGGGTTACCCTGACGACCCAGCGAACCAAGGATCAAACCCCATTTCTTCGCGCCCTTTGCTGTCTGGATGGCGTCTCTCCGCAGGCTCTGCATTTCTTGATGCCCGTAAGTCTCGCGCGTTAGTTTTCTGGAGTACGGGTCGTATCTGTAGGCTGGTATGGCCGGGTTGTGGATCATGATGCTTTCCAGATGGAAACGACCGTCTCCTAGGTACATGATGAAATCAACCTGTTCCGAGTCCGGTAGACGGGGTGATGTGCATCCTAGGATTTCACCCTTGGACAGCGGTGAGATCTGCGGGATGAGAACCTTGAAGCCGGCCTTTTCGAGGGCCGAGCGCACTCCATGGATAGTCGCGTTGAACTGAATCGTGCCCACAATTGCAACAGTCTTGGGTGGCGCAAAGTTGCGCTCCATAGTCGCCAGAAGATGTGTCGTGTCGATACTGATATCAACAAAGACATACAGCACCTTGATCTTCGTGACATCGACCGGTATCAGACAGCTGTGCGCATAGTGGACCAAAAGATCGCATCCCAGCGCACGCGCGGTATAGTCGTCTATACAGCAAGCACCATAAGTGACATCACCCATGATAAGGGTCTCAATACCAGGACAGAACTGCGTGAGGATGTCGGAGATGGTGGTGGCGAATAAGAGTAGACCCTCCGGCATCTGCAGGGCGACCCTCTTCGCGCCCGAAGACCGTATCCTGTGGATCGTCTTCGGGATCTCAAATGAGTAGTTCGCTGGCAGCAGCGCGATCGCCTCCGTCAATTCTGGGTCGTTCAGAATTTCAGGGGGCACTTGGTTCAGCAACCGGACGGGTCGCCGTGTTGTTGAAGCTGGGGCGTTCTCAGTTTCTTTGTGCCCATTATTCATTTATCAGATTGGATAGTTTTCAAGTACCTTGAATAGCACCATCTCCTCCGTTTGAGTCTTCCGCGCCTGTTTTCCCAGTTATGGTCCGTCGTCCAACGAACCTCTTTTTGGGCTGCTTGGTTGTGGTCTCAGGCGGGGCCGACGCATGCGCATCTTCAATGTCTGCGGCGATGCCCAGATCTGTCTGGGCGCGATCCTCCTCCATACTTCTAATATAATTCCTCAAACGCGCCGAACAAGTGTTTATATTTTATGAAATTGACTCGATGCAGAAGCACCTAATTTTGAAGTTGAAAATGGGGGAATGTTGAATCGCGAGAAGTCCAGTGGATACAACTGTAAAACCTCTGTAGACTCGGAAGTGTAATACCCTCGATAGAACAATACGAGCATCCATATGAATATCGTTGAATCCACCTCCAGCCCCTGAGCCTCAGGCAACGAGCTGTATCAACTGTATATTCCGAACAACAGGTCAGAATGAATCCCGAGGCGAATTGGTATTAAAGCAGCCATCGATTCAGAAGGTCCAATCTGCTGCAAAGTTGTGCGGCTTCCGACAATGGACGAGAAGACAAGGACGCTGACCTGACTGGTCCGTGCTGCGTGGTTGCCGTAAAGGAGAGCTCTCCTTCCTCGCCTGCCGTAGCACATGTACCCAACTCAACTAACTAACCCTTCTGTATTGTTCATTCAATCACTGTTTCGATCACTATCTCGACAATGACAGTGGAAAACAATGTCAAAGAGGTTGTCAAAAAGTGGAGCTGACAGGTGAACAACGGTGCTCGCATACAAGGACGTACGCAAATACATTGCCTTTCATCAAGAACCTCCTGGTTTGTGCACATGAACAATAGGCATAATACCTTGTCTTTATCCTCGTCGCCAATGTTACAACTGCCGCACGCTTGTTTATCAGCCGTCGTCCATCTTCACGAGTATAAAACAGGAGGCAGGCCATCTCTGTTCCATCTCTCATCACCACCACCAACCAGCTCACCACACAACCATCTCTACATCCAACAATTCCAACAAACAACCATCTCTACATCCAACAATTCCAACAAACAACCACCTCGACATCCAGCAACCCATCTAGACCACAGCCTCTGAGTACCAAGAATCACAAGCAACTTTCAATCCAGCCTTTCGATCACCGACAAGATGTGTACCTGCAACGCGTTCACCTACCGATCGTGCAAACACGGCCACTGCAAGTTCGAGTCTGTAGACGTCTGTCTCGCTGCACGCCTCGGCCTCCGAGAGAAATGCCAAGAGCGCATCATCAACGGCCACCCTCAGATGGTCCGAGCATGGCCCACCATCGATGGAATCTGCGATGTATGCCACCCGAAGGAGGCTAAGGCCGAGCAAGAGGCCATCAAGAAAGCCGAGGAAGAGGCCAAGTTGAAGGCCGCGGAGGAAATCAAGAAGAAAGCCGAGGAGGAAGCCAAAAAGAAGGAGGAGGAGAAAGCCAAGAAGGCAGAGGAGAAAGCCAAGGAGAAGAAGACGAGCACCTCCTACACTGATTTCGCATCGATCCCTCAGGCTGCACGCTACACTGGCGGTATCGACAGGCCCGGCAACTTTTACACCTACAACTGAGCACAGTAAGTTGAAGTATTAGATAACGTGTTAGTTTACCTTGAGTCTCAGCTAAAAAGTTTTGAATAATAACAGACTGCAATTGTTTCCCTGCCCACTCATCTTGATGGTGCTCCTTTATCAGGGCAGCGATCATGAATGATCGAAGACTCAATGTCAGGGTTAGACCTCGAAGACTAAAAGCCGTTCATTTCTACGTCGCCATATGTAAGCTTCTGAAGGTCGACGGTGATTCTATTCGAAGGGGAGGGTCAAATGGTAACGATATGGAGATGACATGAAAGGGGGGATATGACTCAGATGAGTCATGTACGTCGGAATAGGAACGCGGACTAGGGCAAGCCGGCCATGGTGGTGAGTCTGTATGGCGTTCCATAGGTGTGTAGATGAACACATTTTCCGATGGCTGTGAAGAGCCGAAGACTATGAATATGTTAACGATCAACCACAAGCCGTAGATAGTGATGACTTATCCCTCGGAAGGGGGCTGCTCCCGTCAGGTATTACAAAGAGCAGCCTAAGACTAATCCCAAGGGGAAGGTCTCTTTTTGGGGTACAAAAAATTTTGAGCTCATATGGCTGTGTAGTTGCGCCTGCATTGGTTCAAAACCGGACAAGCACAAAGCTTTGACGCCAACTCAAGATGGGTCCCAATCAGAACCAAGCAGGGCAACACAGCCACTCGCCCATGTTCATGCTTCAAACCATTGCCAACCCAAACAAAACGCGCACCGTCATTGGAGAATCTGGTATGAAATCGGCAAGTTCCACTGCAAGTCATCTCTCTAGATCCGCACTCAAGAGAAGCTCTTTCCGAAGAGCACACTGCCAACAGAGACTAGTTTTTGGTTCGCTTCCGTCGAGCTCGTCGGAGCGGCTTGGAAGGCATTTTCGTACGGCCAAAAACATCCATAAAATCCGCACTATCGTCTCGACTCAAGGCCTTTCGGCAAAGGACGAGGGAAAATGTCAACAACCGTAAGGGAGTTAACACTTGGCGTTCTTCATGGTTAGGCAAGCCAGCAAGAAGATTAATGCGCCTGGTCGGATCTCACAGAGGATACATCGGTGGCTGTTGCCATAATGCAGAGATGAAAACTGCCAAGCTTGTCCGCTGGGTTGGATGGAGTTTTGACAGCTTAAAAAGGAGCCAGGGTTTATACCGACAGCTGCCGTAGCCATGTAGATGTGACGAAAGAGATCTCGGTACTCAGGGACGGTGACGAGGTAGGGAAATCAATGTCAAAAGCTGCACATTTCAGTTGAAACCGCAACGACTCTCGCTCACCAGATCCATCCAAGGACAAAAGCTGAAGTGATTCCAGCGAGAAGATCAACGGCACAGAGTTGAAATGCCGCTTCTGACTGTATGTGACCAACGACACACCCTTCCAAGACCTCTCTGGAGCACAATTCGCCATGCGAAGTTGGCATATTTAGCTAGCGGCAGCAAGCTGGTTCCAACCCATCTCCTGGCAAGACAAGCAAGGCGAATATGACCAACTCGATCCATGTTGACCAGAGTACTATTTCCAGCGGCTAGTGCTGACGAGCGACCCCAGGCCAGGGGTTCTTCCCAAAAAGACTCATAGCAAAAAGCCTTCACGCGCCACGGGCGACTGGAGTGTCCCAACACCCTTCCACCACTCGAAGACAGCTCATCCGACCGCTTTTCAGCGGGCACGGAATTACACGTACAACAGCGGCTTATAAGGTAGCTTTAGACGACTATGAGCGCAAGACTGAAACCTGAGAGCTCTTTAGGGTTAAGTTCCGAGGCGCCGTTTCCCGTGGTTGGTCCGTGGCCAGAGCCACCTGGCCCATCTTGCATGACGGTCCTCACGCGACATACACAGTAGGTTGCTTCAACCTAGAGTAGCGACGTGTCGTGCAGATTTGGACAGACCAGCCAAGGGGTCCGAAGACAGTTTTTTTCGAGAAACGGGAATCGGAGAACTGTGGGGGAGGCGCCATGCGAGTTGTGTAGTTGCCAGCCCATCCTTGCGAGAAGGAGGACGGCGAAAGAGGTCCAACTTGAGCCAGAATCTAGAGACAGACATTGCTCTGAGGAACTTGTATCTCGATGGAATATCAATGCCAAAATCTCCTCGGGTATTGCGCAGTGGTACATGACATTGTGGTAGCGACAGCATGGTGAACATGTTTGAAAGTAGTAGTAAATTTGAAGTCTCAGGAGGCATCCATCAAAGGTGGGAAGAGGGGCGCCATTAGGAGCGATTATGTAATGACAATTAAGGCGCGTCGCGCCGCGTCGGCACCTTCCACATGCCTGGGTAATTACTCCCTAGACAGTACCTAGGTACGAAGTAGCTATGACGACATTTAGCCGCCCTGCATACCTACCTACTTTATCCGCTTCTATGGGCACCTGCTGGCAGCTGACAGACTGTATCCATACAGGAATCTTCGAGCAATACCTACCATCTGCTTATGAGACCTCAACGTCGTCCGGACTTCGTCATAGAACGACGCAAATCGTGAATGCTCACTCTCCATCGAATTTAGTTGGTGCACATTTCCATAGAGTGCAACTCGCAGGCAGCGCTTCGAAACCAATCACTTTCGCAGGTAGAGCAGCTCACTCGCCATCATGGATGACAAACGAGATGGCGAAAAAGAAGAGACTCTTGTCTCGGCTCTCGAGAGGCTTGCCACGAAAGCATTTCAGCCAACTTCCGATGTATCATCCCGTGCAGATGGCCAAAGGGATTTCGGAGCTCTCATATCAAGGTAGGTGGAAGCGAAGATAACCTGACCCATATCACCCACTTTCTCTCTTCTTTCTGAACTCTTCGAAGGACAGGTACTTTTGCCTTGCTGTCTTCCTTGAACATCCTAATCAAGCCGGGCCGTGTCCCTGAATGGCTTCGTATTCATTTCATGGATGTTCTCACACTGCTGCCACAGCGTCCTGATGGCGTCCGAGCGACCCTAGAGTTTGTCTTTTCTGTGCATCCGTCCAGCACAGTCAAGATGTCAGAGGCCGCTGCTCCCCAAAAACAAGGGGCGAACATTACCATCGAGGCTATGAAAATGGCCTCGACACTTCTATCTGTACCGCCAGCTTCTGTGAAACCTGAGGCATGGTTTCCTGGCATTGCGCCTCAGCTTCTTTCTCTCCTCGACGGTAAGGACGGCCCCGACCTAGCTAAGGTCGGTGCATATGTTATAGGATTCGGTGTTTTGGGAAGAAGACAATTCGGTGCTCCTGGTACGGTGACTTAAAAACTCCCGACATCCTTGTCTACGATTTACTTATGCCTTCATTTCTGTCAGGGACCCCTGGATGGCAATCTTTTTCCGAGCCGATGCTGGCATGCATCAATCCCTCCTTATCTTCCAAGGCGAGTTCATCCGCGTCTGGTGAGATAGTTGATCTCCAGAAACGCAGGATTCTAGTTCAGGCAGATGACCTGCATACTGCATTGAAGCGGTTATCTTCGTTGCTGAACTCGCATCCCAATCCAGGTTTGACAAAGAGACTGCTTGGCCCATTACTCGTTCCGTTGTGGGCCCTGTCGTCTTGGCCTTTCCCAACTTCTTCCGTAAAGGAGAGATATTGTCAGCCAGCACAGGCCCTTATCGATATTTACCTCAAACTTGCTGGGTCAGCGGATAGGTTTCTAGAAATCATTGAAACGCTCTTACTTCATAGTGCACATGACGCTTCTGGGCCCCTCTGGGCTTACGAACAGGTCAGCGAATCTCGCATCCAAGTAAGACGACTACAAGGCAACGAAGGGGCATCGTTCAAGCAGCTAGATTTAGATGTCATGGACTCAAAAAGTACAGCATATATTGAACTTCTGCAACGGACGGCGTCTGATCACGACTTATCGGCGCTCTTTTTAAAACTCTTCGAAATCTCTCTCGGCTCTAGGAGGAATCAAGCTCCGAATGCCATACAAGTAGTGTCTGGCGCGGGTGCTGATAACGATGATCCAATATTACAGCTAGCTCGGGCTCGAATACTACAAGCAATGATGGAGCAACTTTCAGACAAGCTGATATCAAACTCCAGGCAATTGCTCAAGCTTGTTAGCAATATTCTGGGTGACTTCGGCACGGAGTCGGCAAATGACGATGCTGTCCCTGTGGCTCTGAGTCTGCTCAACTTGGTCATTACCGCACCGAGCTTTCAACGAAAAAATATTCCTGATGACATGCTGGCTTCTATCGAAACTTCGCTCTCGAAGATCAGTCTCGCACGTGAGGCCAGTACCTCGCAAACCGCACTTAACCTATCACAACTCCTGAAATATCGAGATGAGTTGGAAGACCCCGCAGAACGAATGACTGCACCAACAGACCGGCAAATCGAAGATCGAAAGACTTACGATCTGGCGCTTTCATATATCACGGAAGTCGATTCGCCGGCCCCCGTGCGTTCCGAGGGGTTGAATTTGTTGGGCACGCTCATTCAGTCCAACAGTGCTATACTCGATATCCCAGCTACATTAGTACTGTTATCTTCGCTTCTCAGCGACGACGATGAGTATATCAATCTGCGCGTGATCAAGGTATTTGTACAGTTATCGGAAAGACACCCACGCTCAACCGTCCGAGAGGTGCTAGATCAGTATGTTGACGCACTGGAGAAGCACAAAACAGACACCCGCCTGCGATTTGGCGAGGCATTACTGCAGCTTATGCAGAGGCTTGGCGAGACCTTCACGGGCGAACTTGCTGCGTCCGTAGGTGAGGCGCTTCTTGCGATTGCAGGACGTCGTGTCCATCGCCCAAAAACCGAGGAGCAACAGGTCCGTGCCGAGCAACTCGCTGCACGGAAACGGGAAGCCAAAGCACGCCGTGGCGAGGATGATGATGATGATGACGAAGATATAGACCTGGACCTCGAAGAACAAACACCTGAAGAGAGGACTCGCAATGCTCTACTTGCGCGGATTGTGTCTGGTTGGGAGAGCAAACGTGGCAGCGAGGACATGCGAATCCGAGCTTCTGCGCTTTCGCTGTTCGGTTCTGGTCTTGAGGCGAACATTCGCGCTTTTTCGCCACAGCTCATTGATGCTGCCTTGGCCCTGGGGCTCGACGTACTCACTCTGGAAGCTGGTCTATTAGAAGCTGGAATCTTGCGGCGTGCAGCCATCATGGTTATCATCATTTTCGTAAGGGCCCTTGGGGAGGCTCGGAACCGCGGGAGTCGTTTCAATTTTGGCTCTGGCACGGACTTTACGACAAAAGAAGCGGATATCACGCGCGTCTTGCGGTATGTTGAGCAGGCAGACGAAGACGGACTCGTCCGACAACATGCGCAAGATGCGCTCGAAAGCTTGGAGAATTTACGTCTCGTGCAGCTTGTGCCGCATCAACAGGGTCGAGATGCTGAGCCGCCCATGGTGCGGGTAGCAGGCTTGGATATGTCTAGACCCAGTCTACCAAGTTTGAATCCGAACGACGGAAGAAGGGTTAAGCCTCGAATCGAAGAAATCGAGTGATAACACGGGTCAGAATCTCGGGATACATTCATCGTGTGTGTACGTATGAGATGGACAAGGACACATACGTCAATGCTAGCCGCCAAGGGGGTGCCAACAATGTCGAATGTTTCCCAAGAAAGAGGCAATTGCTGAGGCCTTCTGGACTGGCATAAACACGGATCATGGCGGATTTAGAAAAAAAGAGGCGGTTTGAGCAGACATCTTCTTATATGCTTATGAGTCCGACTAACCATCGGTCGTGTTGCCAGCTTCTCTGGAAAGTCTCACTCCGTGACCAGCGAGATAAGGGTCTAGGCTTGTCTAATAGACGGCGACACTTGGAGTATTTGGTTCAATGTCTGGTCTGTTTCCCAGACTTGCTTGCCCTTTCTGCTACCTGGATTACTGGTGTAGTTTGCGGGGCACAGTCGGGCAGCATGGGGTTGTGGGCCGGTGGCCTGAATTGTAAATCGCAGGGCTAATCGTGGTACGCTCTGATCGGTGAATATTAGGAGTACGAAACCGGTAGCAATTCTAACCGCCTACTAAGACTTCATGTATTTGTAGGTATTATGTAGTATGTTGCGGTGTCTTCGTGCAAAGCACCAACGGCATATTTTGACAGCTGAAATGATTGGCTTGTGACGACGACTCATTGTGATATCATCTGGAATATTCCGTATTATTGGAGTGCCTACCTCCTACCCGGTAGGTCTATTCCGTACTAGGGGTGTGCTCCGTGGACGTGGTCTAGGTAGGTGACGAAGCCTAGGCTGCACCGTTAGGCATAAAGGCCGACGAACTCAGAGTCGCTGGATAGGTACCTACCTCCTGAGACATCCATTCTCACCGACTTCGCAGTCGACAGGAATCACCTGCCCATCAGTAAACTGCTGTATTCCGTACTTCACCGGTATTTTGTAGTTTCAAAACTCAGGTAATAATTACGGGATAAGATCTCAACGCAGTGAGAAAGACCTCTTTTATCTATATCCTCGCAAGATGCATATTGATTTCAGGTACGGAACCTAATTAATTACCGAAGCATGCTTTGTACCTACATTTTCTGCGTCTCAGAGCTCATCCTGTTTCTCGTCCGGACCCCAGCAATGGGGGAGTTGAAATTTAAAGACCCGGACCTGCGGTCAGGTCTTGACGATTCCATCGCCGTCGCTTATCCTCTGCTCATTTTTGGATTAGGTATAGATACAGCTAATCACTCATGAATCCTGACTACTCTTTGTTGTGGATGATTCATTGACCGCCATCATTCTCATTCGTATCCAATCCGTTCATCTTCACCCTCATCTTCATCCTCACCAAAGACGAGACGACAGCATCAAAGACGACAACAGTATCAACAACTCTGGAAGTGCTTCTATGAGTCGTCCATCTCATGGATGATAAGTAGAAGCTGATACTCCCCAACCACCCTCTCCCTCGCACTCTGCGCATCTCCGGGTTGGTTAGCTGTGGGAGACTCATCAGGAAGAGCCGTACTCCCTGGGCGCCATGGGCTTAGGTCGTGGCGGTCCTAAGGGCTGGTCCCTCCAGGACTCGTACGGTCAGTCTTCTCTCTTCATTGGAGTCCGTTTGTGTATAGAAGCTGTTGGCTGACAAAAGATGCACATAAAGGCTTCATCTCGTCGTTCTGCGAAGGTCAGACAACGGTTCGCTCAACTGCCATTACACGACCTCTGAATCGAGCCTTTCATCGGCAGCCGCCCTCGCGATCCAGCTCAAAGGGTCATGGCCTACCCTTTGTTGTCACAACGAATCGTCTACTGAGCGTCCCAGTGTCCTCAGTCTCGCTGCACAACACGCGCCGGGGATTCCACAAGTATTTTGTTACACATCTCCCCTCGTCCTCCCTACACCCGGATTCGCGTATCCCAGCTGGTCCTCACCATCACCTACCCGCATCGGCTGCAGCTCCGCATGGCAGCGCTGTAGGTGCCCCGCCAGCCACTCCGCCGCATATACCTCCGAATCGCGACCTCACGGTTGTCCGTATTCCTCTGCGCAGCGCAAAGCATCACTTTGGTGCTATTGAATCTCGAGGCTCGCGTCCATATAACGAAGATGCCAATCAGGCCGGTACTATCGATATGCCCGCGTTCGCCAAACGTACGCCTGTCAGTGTGGTCCGAAGCGCGATTAAGAAGAGCGGCGAAGGAACCTCGGCCGACAGTGCATACGGCGACCCGCAGATTTTCTACTTTGCGGTTTTCGATGGACATGGTGGCACGGAATGCAGTCACTTTCTGCGAGACGAGCTGCATGGATATATCGAAGAGGCGGCTGCGGAGTTCGGCTTCAAGAGCAGTCTACGCAAGAAGGCGGGCGCGAAAGCTACTCCGAGTGCGCTCATCACGGGCACTGGCGCAAAAGCTGGCGCGCAACAGAACTTGGATCAGCAAGTCACCAAGGGTCCAAAGGAATCACAAGCAAAAGGGGATGTCTCTCAGAAGACAAGTGATTCGAGCACGATCAAGAAGTTGGAACACCCAGAAGCTATCAAGAAGGTACTTGCAGCACCCTCCGATGTCTCACAGAATCGCGCGGCACAGTTACAGAAGGAACTCGTGAGCGAGTACAAAAGTGCCATAGGCGGATATTTTGGTCGCTTCAATTCACCGTATTTGAAATTGGCCCGAGATGTCGATGCGAAAGCAGATGCGCCCGTCAGTGTCGAGTCTGTTCTGACATACGCGTTTCTACGTGCAGATCTAGACTTCGTCATGGCGCAGGCGGAAAAGCCAGATCCCGACGATCCCTATGTTTCTGATGCAGCCGTTAATACCGACGAGATCTTAGGGAAGCCGCATCATATGCCGCCGTCGGGACATAAGATCGGTGGGCGCACTCGATTCAAGGGTGGCTCGACCGCATCTATCGCAATGATCTCTACACCAACCCCCGCGCCATTCTGGCATCCTGATGCATCGTCTACTCTGCTTGTAGGACATGTGGGCGACACGAGAGTCTTGCTATGTGATACGTTGACCGGTCTCGCCAAGCCTCTGACCACAGATCATCACCCTAGTGCGCCATCAGAGTCCCACCGCCTGCGACGTTTTGCAGCCTCGTTTGTCACCGATTCGTTCGGTGAAGAGCGCATCATGGGCCTTGCCAACTCTCGTTCCTTTGGAGACATCGGATCAAAGCGTCTAGGTGTGTCCGCCGAACCGGAGATCACGCGTGTCGAGCTTGGACCAGCGCAGTACAGCTTTCTCGTCCTTATGTCGGACGGAGTGTCGAATGCGCTGAGCGACCAGGAGATCGTCGATATTGTAAAGGAGGCCAAGACGCCCGAGCAGGCGGGCAATGACGTCGTGTCGTTCGCGACTGAAGTCAGTAACAACGGAGATAATGCGACTTGCCTCGTCGTTAGACTCGGCGGATGGGAACGTCGTAGTGAAGGCGGTCTCGGTAGTCTGGGTACTAAGGAGATGCGAGATTACAGACGCAGCGAGGCTCTAGATCCTCGACGGGGAATGCGCTAGAAGGTTTCGAAACGACTTGCTACAATGCTATAGGTGGATAGTGCTTGCTCGTTCACCATCCTGACGCGCTTTTTTGGAGACCCCCTTATGAGTGACATGGCCCATTCTACGATGTCGTGGCCACCTACGGAATGCCTACATAGCTACATTGCTCCTCATTGCTATCAAGCATGAAAATAGTATAACTATCCCGAATTAAAAACATTCATAAAATCCAGTATCAAGTCTTCTTGTGTTTGGTGACCATCAGCGCGGGATAATCCCTACTATAATTCACAAGCCCCTTTCCTACATGCAGGCACTGATCGTATAGCTACAGATCGACCAGATGGCTCGATCGCAATGCAAGTTGGTTTCCAGTACATACCTACATACAAACGTACATACATACGGACGTGGCAGAAGTTAGAACCTCTACTCGTAGCCGATCCCTACCTCGCAGGCCGATCAAACCCAGTCCTTCCGAGAAAACACCGTCAGCAATGGAATCCCGAAGACCTAAAGTGAAATATCCCGATCGGCATTCCGTCAAGGCCGTGCATATATAAGCAAATGTCGCAATCCGCCTTTTTACTATCAGCTTACGGGAGATGTATGGAATTGTGTATGACGCACGTGGGCTTGCGGCGTGCGATGGGGGCCGATGCAGGTGAATCTATATACGATCTTGGCTCCATGTTCTCCTGCGGCGTTTCTGTATAGCCTGCTTTTAGGGATACGTGTGATGCATAGGTTTGTGTAAGCCTCATTGGACGGCTATAGAAGGTCGGGTATCGGAGGTTGGAAAGATTCTAGAAAAGAGAGAAGAAGAAGAAGAAGAAGAGGGGAGGGCAGATACCACGAACTCGCAAGGGACACAAGTTGAGACACTGGTAGATACAGTCAAAACGAATTCATTATATACCTGATTACGGACCTCTCGCTACCAAACGGGTAGGTAGGGTAGCCGGGTCCTCCACAACGACAGCTCTTTTCGCATGAAGTCTTTCTTTCTTTCTTTTCAAGCTGGATTACCCCTGAACGCCAAACATGTTCTCTTCATCAAAAGGTCGTCTTTTGCCAAACATGCTGAATTCGCGCCAACTTTCATTTCAGGACCAGTTTTGCTCCCCCTCTCACTCAACCCCCGTTTCTTCATCATGGCATTCATTGAATTGGGCATAGCTGTTTTATAAAAAAATGGAGAACGAAACCTCCCCCCTTTCTGTTCCTAACCTATTATCTCGATAAGCCGTAACCAGCCAAGCGTCTACACGCGGCCATCTCGTAGTCATTGGCTATCTTTAACTTCTCCGGGTCGGGGTAGAACCAGCCCTGCGCATTGTTTATGAGTTCCTGCTTCGTGCGCATCTCCATCTCACACGTGCGTCGCAGTTGGCGCACGAATCCCATCTCCGCTTCCTGGTCCAGCTGCTGTAGCTTATAAGTTTGCCATCCCGCGACGTCGTTCGGATTTACGTAGTAGTTCACCCCTAAGTTCGGCGTCACGCGATGATACGTCTGCGGCATCTGGGGGTGATCGAAGACCATGCTCGGCACGGCAGGTGTCGAGGCCCATAGGCTCGAAAATAGGGAAGATAGCAGCGGGAATACGAATAAGAACAGAATCGGCAGCAAGTTGATGAGCGTATCCCATCGCGTCGCCTGTCGTTGCTGCTGCTGCTGCTGGCCCGCGGCAGCACCATTCGCCGCCGGTCTCGCTCTAGGTTGCGCGCCGCCGAATTGATGTACGCGGAAACCCCTATTTCCGCCCAAATTAAAGACGAACTGCGGTCCCATATCTGTTTTTGTGCGCAATGTAGGTTAGTGATTTGTCCCAGTGATATATTAATGAAATTGTTTCGACTCACCGCCAAACGGCCCACCAAATCCACCACCAAAGAACCTCGTGAACATCTCTTCAGGGCTAATCTCGTCCTCAAACATACCTCCCCTACCAAATCCTCCGCCGGGGCGCATTCCACCACCACCACCAAAGCCGGCGAAGGGATTCTGGGCGGCCTGGGAACGAGCGCTCTCGAACCGAGACTCGGGATCGGTGCCGAAGCGGTCGAAGCGGTCGCGCTTCTCCTTGTCGCCGAGGACGGAGAAGGCCTTCGAAACCATCTTGAAGGCTTCGTCGGCGTGCTCATGGCCGTTCTTGTCCGGATGCGTCAGCAGACTCTGCTTGCGGTAGGCTTTCTTGATGTCCGAGTCGGAGCACGACGACCGGACGGCCTCGAGGTCGAGGATCTCGTAGAAGGCGGTCGTCTTGCATTTCCGGATTCGCATTACCGCCGCCTGCTGTTCCGGTGTGAATTTGCGGTCCTGGTTGCCCTGGTTGTGGTCTCGCGAGCGCGCTGTGCTGCCGTTGCCGGCGTCGGTGCCGGAGGCTCTGGCGCTAGACATGGCGGAAGAGGGTGAGTGGGTTCTGTGTTTGTCTTGTCTTGTCTTCGGATGGAACGGAGTGTCTTTCTATGTCGCCTCGGTCTTAAAGAAAGAGTCCCGGATTTGGAAATCGATCGAGCTAAGACGTTGTAACCGCACGGAATCAAGTTGCTGACGATCAATCTTTGTGGTTCTTTACTATCGGTGAACTCGGCGGCACATAACGAGCGACGAACGAGGCCGTGAACACAGGGTAGGCAGGGCAGACGGCGGGCGTTGCAACTTGATGTCTGAATTGTAGATCGATTTACGCGATGTAAACGGTGATTGACTGGCGGAGGGTAAATCGTAGATTGGAAAAGAAGGGCCACGGATGACGAATGAGTGGAAGTACTCGTAGGTAAGCAGAGCAAACCCGCGGAAACAGGGATGCAGCAGTTGTCGGTGGAGTTGAGTTGATTCAATGCAGGTGCTGCCGGTGCGCCTACTACCTATTCCGTAACCTACGAACTTGGGCGGTACTCGGAGTTTAATGTGGCTAGAGAGGCAGGCAGGCCGCAGGCGGTGGGCTGGAAAACCGACGGCGACGTTCTACTTCGTAGGTACGAAGTACGCGTGCACATGCGACTTTTTGCTTGTTCCTGGGCTCTACCAGTGACTGAATTCAGCAGGAGAGTCTCAAGCCAAAACGTGGCTTTTGACAGTTTTATTACGTAACTATCGCGGGTGTGGCTGGCCTTATCTCCCGGTACTAGACTAATCTGGCTAACTACTGTTCAATCTCGCGCGATTGTCTTGTATGAAGAGGTATGTATCTAACGCGCGCTGCTTTGGGACGAATGCCCAAGGATATGCATACAACAAGGTGAATGCAAATAGAGCGCATCTTTCTATCAAGGTTGTGTGCATAAGCTAGGTAAATGTCATGCAGGTGCAGGAGAAGAAGCACATGATGAAGCGCTGAAAATGACGGAGAGTTCTGGGTGAGCTCCGGCCGAAGCTCCACCACGTTTGATAATGGAATGCCGGTTGATATCATCGAAGGGGCAGCAAGATTCTTGCATGCAACCTTGGAAACAACTTTGCATCGCGCCTGACAACCCCCGATATCCCTGATTTCATGTTTATGTAATTAAGTTTTCGCCAATTGAAACTCTTTTCACCTCAAGATTGACGCAGAAAGCAACAGAAGAGGAAGGCAAGATCACAGATACCAATTTAAACTTTTTAAATCTTGCTCGCTGCATCTTGCTCTGTCCACGTGCTTCTATCAGACGATTTCCGACCGAACCGCCGTCCACCGTCATCATTGCACGGACGAAGACGCGGCCGACACTGTTCACGAGTTTCCCTCCGCTTGTGCGACAACCCCGCCTTGGCCCCTTCCGCTCCTCCCGTTAAGATTCCTATTCGCAGAAAGATGGCGACGTCCGAGCCTCCAAATGTTGTGAAATCAAACCTTTCGGCCTGGGGCAGTAAGTCAACAACAGCTTGCTTTTTAAGGCTCCCTTGTGCATCGCACGTAAACAAAAGACCGTTGTTGACATGTTTTGTTTACTTTTTTGCTACGTAGATTCGTCACTCGCCCCCACTGGCCTCGCAACACTCATCGCGGCCCTCCACGGCCGTCCCGCCCAGATCTTCCCCCTCCTCTTTGTCCCAACTCTGTTGTTCTCTAGCTATGCGAATCTCCAGGGCTTTAAGATCGACAGCGCGGGTATGACGATGGCGGCGAGCGGGACATACACCCTGCTGGCGATGCGGCGCACGCCTGCCGGTGGCTTCCGGAGTAGATTCTTATCCGTAAAAGGTGCCGTGAGGGGCTCGGCCATTGTGCTTGGAGTCATGAATACCGTCGCCGCTGGTTGGGTCTATGCCACCGGTAATCGGGAGGAGGAGAAGCAGTATCGACAGGACAACCCTCGATGGGTCGAGTAGGTGAGGCAGAAAGTAAAGCCGAGGCGCAAGCTGGTGGGAGAGCCATGTGCAGAAACGCATGGCATGTCCCATCTGTGTATTATATCAGTTGTATCACCACCTGTAAGGCTGCGAGGGCTGCGGCTCCTGGCATATGTAAGAGGCCGGTTATGAGGAGTTCTGACTGCATCTCGAGAACTCTTGCTGTCAATTCAAAAAGCATTAATAAGTCAACAATAAGCGAGAACTTGTCACATAGCAAAGCAGGTGTTTTTGTTTGGTGTTTGTTCATTGCTCGTAATACCTAGGTGACTTAACGTCCCGGTAATTGAGAAAGCTCTGTTTGCATTCATGAGCCTACATTGCAGGCCAACATGGGCACACATTCGTCCCTATCAGCAAGGATTTGCGACCGCCCGATTAACTGCGCCCTCCTCGACTTTCTTATTAAACGCCCGTGAGACTCCTCAGCACTTGATAGCCTCCCTGTGTCTGACCTTACGCCGTCGAAAGAAAATCATGCCACAACCGAAAAATGGCCCCCCTGCAAAGACTGTCTATCATCACAGTCTATCCTGCTTCCCAGTTACTCCTAACTCCACAGGCCAATCGTTTCCCAGACGAATGACCAATCCGCGCCCTCTATTCCATTGACTTGTCGTAAACCGTCTTGCTGAACGACTCCAGTAGTAAAAGTGTCAATGCGTCCCACATATAAACTTTGCTTGCGTATCCTTCCACTCTAACGTTGGGGGGGAGGCAGATGGGATTTGCTGTGTTTCACCGTCTAAAAGGGCTTAGAGTGCCGTCTCCTGGATCTTGAACTTGGCCAAGGGGGAGAAGGCAAGAAGGGTGATGAGCACCAATGCAACGAACTTGAAGAATCGTCTGAACGTAGCGGGTGCGATTGTCGACACGGGCTCGGGCTGGCGGACGAGGCTCGTAACTTCGAATTGGGTCAGGTACTTCAAGTCTGTGTCGCGCACCTTGGGCTCGGCGAAAGTGGTGTATTCGTCAAGGGTGCGCTTCATGTCCCATTGGTTGGACAAGCGAAGCACACCGACAACACAGCCGGTGCGGTGCTTTCCGTGGTTGCAGTGAATCAGCAGTGGGTAGTTCTCGCGTTTCGAGACCACCTCGTAGATGGATCGCATCAGGTCGGCGGAGATGGCTTCTTTCTTCGTTCCGCCCATGTCGAAGATCTTGTGTGTGATGCGGTTCTCCTGAAGGAACTCCCGAAAGCCGTCTGGAAGGTCCTTATTGACCAGCGTGACAATGGTCTTGAGCTTGAGGCTCTGAATGAATGGGTAGTCCTGGGTCTGGGGATAGCCGCTTCTATACACGCCCTCAGATACCATAGCGAAGTTGATAGGCGGGACTGGCGTAGTAGTCATGGAACGGCCAATCATGGAGCGCTTGGTGCAGGCGCGCGAATCCCGCCAAACATCATTTGCTAGCAGGTTTTGACCCGACGTCATCTCGAACGATTGCGGAATCTCCTCATCATGGGCCTCTGGCAACGCGGGCCGAGGCTTACCACCAGCGAGCGAATTAGCCATTTGCGGCTGGGCCAGAAGCGTGTCGAGATCGCTCATCCTGTCAGGTTCGAAAGTGTATGTGATTAAGAAAGAGAGCTGGTGCAGTCGATGGTGGGTGAGGTTTGTAAATGCGGGCAGCTAGCTCTCTGGTTCTTCACGACGGGTGAACAACGGTCGGGGACTTGTGTGGTCCTGGGGCGACAGGCCCAGAAGGAATGAAGAGGATGAAAGAGATGAGACGAAACGATAAGATACCCCGCGGGGAAGGTGATTGATTGTGTGCAGGGTGCAGGATTTTGATCGAGGGTAGGAGTCGGTGATGTGTTGTGTGGTGGTAGGTTGACTACCGGGAACAGAGTGCAGTGTTAAAGCTGGCGGCGGCACCAGTGTCACAATGAGTCCATCTGGGAGGTGATGTCCATCTTGATGCGATTTATGGATATCATATTCTGGTTTTGCAGTTGGTAAGGGGTTAGCGGGCGGATGGACAGACAATGTATTGGTGACGGTGGAGGGTTGAATAAATACAATGTCAGGTGGAGATTAAACGATCGGAGAAACAGGGACAATATGGCTTTGGTCGTCGGACGGGACGCGTTGAACGGTGTTAAAACCTGTTAGCCCCAGCCATTGAAATGTGGGAGGAGAGTTTGAAATGGAGAAGTCACGGCCCTGCGTCAGGTACCTGGGTACAGCAGGTACTTGGGTACATTGCACATCTCACACATTGCCCGCAACAGGCACGGATCAGATCCGTACAAAAGCCTCCCCTGTGTTCTGCACGGAATAATGCGCGTGTACCTACTTGGAAGTGTACGACGGAGCACATTGAATTGCCTTCCTTGTGCACTGTATGAACGTGTATAGAGTGGGTCCATGTACGTGGCACAGCGTGTCTGTATTTGCAGATGGCTAGGTACCTCTCGGTTTAGTATACATTATGCATTCCTCGATGTACTGTAAATTGCGCATTGCCACTGTACAAGGCAAGTAGCGGTACGAGCGATGGAAGGTCGGCCTCTGAGATGGCAAGGTGCCGAACTGCTAAGTCCATCGCAGTTACCAATTGTAGAATAGTTAACCATTGCAGTTAACGAGGCAGTAGAAATTTTAAGTTACTAGCCGTACCTAAGGTCCTACCTAAACCTTTAACTGAGAAGTTGCATTCGTGCCGACCACCACCATTCCTACGTTGAGGTTGAGGTCTGGTGTCGCGTGCGCTAGCGCACAATCGCTACGGTAGGTACCTAGGTACCTCACTAGTAGCCACACGTACACTGCTTACCAAGTGTACAGTACAGCACTCGTACGGTATGGTACGGTACACGCCTGGGACGTCGCCCGAGAATCCATCATCCGTATCCCATGCCCAGGCACAAAACACCGTTGTTCTGTAGCAGTATTGAAACCCCCCCATTTAGTGAGCATACTTCGTACACGCCAAGGCCAACTGCACCTCAGCCTGCTGTCAATCTAACTCAGTCAGGTAGGTACGTATAAGTCGGTATGTCGTGGGCCATTCTTAAAAATTCGTACCTGCCCACTTGTTTACCGTATCGTACCTCCCTACTTGAGTCTCCGAACAGAGAAAAAAGGATGTTCCGTAATTAACTCAAGTACCTGACCTAACTCCGTTTCCCCGTCGTAACGGAATACGTACCATGTGGTTCCATGATCCACAGAAGCAGTGGACCTCAGTACCCAGGTACCCACCTTAGTGCGAACCTCTGAGACATAATTGGGCAGCGACCTAGAAAGTACCGCCTTACCATTGTACCGGTATGATTTGCCCAGCTGGAGACCTGACCGAGCGACTGCCTGGTGAGCGCCGTTCTCCGTCGACGAGCTTTTTCGCAAGTTCTCATTTTGAATGATGATAGGTTAGTAGGTAGACAGTAAGGCAGGTCAAGGGTTACCTACTATTAGGTTGACTTTGCCTCATTTTTCTTGTATTTCAAGGCACCGCCATGATGCGGCGCTGTGAAATTTTAGGTCCCCGTAGACTATTCATAGCATCAGATCAGCAGATTTACAGACCATCCCGCACCAAATATTCTAGGTATGTATATTTCGTTTGGTCAAAGTACATAGTATCGGATTGCACACTAAAACACCTTGTTTCACGATCCCACGTCTCTTCAGCAATACTACGAAGTACGCTACAATTGTACGGATTAGGTACTGCCCACGCATTACCTCGTAGGTACAGAGGTAAGTTGGTAGCTGTTGCTACGGATTACTGGCAGTGGGCTGGTAGGAATTGGCGGGCCAAACCATCCCCATAATACGGATTACGAACCCAGCCAATCGTACTGTATTCCGCATTTGCCTCTCTCCTTGCTCCCTCCCTACCTACCTCCTACTTGTAATGGATTTCTAACCTCCGACAATCCTTTTCTATTCGATCGACACGAGGATGCCATAGGTCTCCAGAACATAATCCGTACTTGGACGAAGCCACGGTAGGTTAGGTACCACCTATCTCTTGTTAGTGTACGTACAATTACCATAATGGCATAGCAAGCTTGGTAAATGCCGTTCTGCAGCTGCAGTCACACTACCTACCTGCGGTACCTACTTAGATGTACTCCCATCCCTCGGACTTTTTGTTCTTAAACGAAACCGAGGCATCACCGATGTGAATTTAGAATTAGTGGTGGGCCGCGAGCAGTCTGGCCACGCGCCCTATCCTCTCTGTTCCTGCCTCTTCCACCGTCCACAAAACCAGTTACGGATTACTAAGAAACGGCTTGGTACCATTTGGCCTACAAGTAACGGACAGAAAGATAATAGGTCCTGTAACATCACAACCCATCGCGGATTAATTAAATTTATATGGAAATGTATTTATATATATCACATTGGGTACCATCACATTAGTTATGTAGCACCTATGTATGAAATAGAACCATTACGTTGGGTGTTGCGTCAAGTGCCTTCTGCGTACGAGTACGAAATACAAGGTAGGTATCGCGGAATGCGGATTAATGAAATTGCCGCGCGCGGATGGGGTTTTAGCAGACCAGCTGACCACGGCTGGTGAGGCCCGAGAGTCAGGAACGCAGTCCAAGTCCCTGCAGGCGCTAGTGCACACGATGTACCGCGTACCTTCAGTGCACCGTGCCACCGATAATGCCACCGATAACCAGTTTTGCCCTGCTTCTTCTGGCATAGCGAACTCTCTGTACCTTACTTGGAGGTTCGTAGGTGATGTTCCTAATGTCCGGCGGAATATCTCCCCCAGCGAATCCCCACTGCCCACATCTTAGTGCACGGATTACGAAGAAAACCACGGAATATCCGTACACGTTTAGCCGAATCTAGCATGTCTCCTGAACCGCTTGCACACTATGCCTAGTAATTGCACTAGCATGCACTAGAGAGTATGGGATTAGGTACTAGCGCGTGAAATCAAGCGCGATTTTAGATTTCTTGTAATTGCATCTTTTGTTTAGAATAATATTATGTACTGCTTATTATACTAACAAAAGAGGCTAGGTATTGAAACAGCATACAGAAAACCTAATTCTTACACCGAGTCGTGCTTCATATCCATGCAGGGTCCGGAATTTCGGTACGTAAGGAGTCTCAAGTTCCTCCTTACATCCTCGCCATCGCTTGGCTTCAACTTGGCATCTCTGTTGCCTTCGCATCACTCACCGAGCTGCCTTGTCATGACTAGAGTTTAATCAGTATACCGAATGCATATTGCAGGGACTATCATAACTACATTGAACCATTATGCTATTAGATAACAAACAAGAACACGTCTGCCTGGTGAACAAAACACGACCCATGCCCATCCCCTCTTTGAAAGATCAAATCATGTACTGCCCAGCACTTCGCAACGCCATTACCATAATTTACCGTCCCTGTCCGTGAAGACGTCTAGTCTTTCCCAGTTCACATGATACACCGTACTCGTTTCATTTAGAGAGATGCCGAGATCTCCATCCTTCCGCGTCCGCCAAATCTGCTGCCCATCGGTCTGGCGGGAAGGCCGGCCAGTGTCTCTTCGACCAAGGTCGCAACGTCCTGAGCACAGCCAAAGGACAGGCTCCAACCAGCGCCGCCGTGGCCGTATGAGTGAACAATCCTGCTTCCGGTCCTGCGAAGTTCTCGTTCTACCCTGACGTTTGATCCTCGGAATGGCCGCAGCCCCTGGGCCAGAGGGTACTCCTCATCAAGGCGGGCGTCCTTCAATCCCGTCAAGAAGTTGTTGCATCGTTCTCGCATTCTCCGAATAATGGGGCTTTCTAATGTCAAATCCAGGTTCCATTTATGCGGCTCGGCAATACCTCCAATTAGCAGAATGTTGTCGTTCCGGGGCACCAGGAACACGATTTCGTTGGCGGAGTGAGCTGCATCTGCAGTAATCGTCAAGGCTGCATCAACTTTGGGGAAGGTTTTGCCATCGTTGATGACTCGAATAAGACCTCCCCGAATGGGATAGACGGTCTTATCGTTGGCAAGCGTCAAGCTCTGGAGTCCAGCACAGTTGACGATGACGTCGGCGTCGAACCGTGCTCGCAATTTGTCTTCGATAGTGGCCAGATCATTTTCGATGGTTTCTGTGACCAAGTTTGCACCCTTGCTCTTAACCAGTTTGGTGAGCCAGTGCATTGCTTTGTCCGTATCAATGATGGGAGCCATTATCTCGTACGCATCGACAGCACCATACGCCGGATCTACACCTCTCTCGTCGATGATTTCAGATCCTCGATAGAATCCCCTCACACCACTGTTCATGATCTCAATCATCTTCGAGTACTGCTGAGGGTCGTTCTCAATTTTGTCGGGGAAGAAGAAGTCCGACGGCATCATGCGAACACCCGATTCTCGGCTCAGAGACGGGATGGAGGCAATTGCATCCCAGATGTGATACGCCGTCATGCACCACTTCTTCGAATGCGCTAATGAAATGGCATCTGTGTGTTGGCCACACACTGCGGGTGGGAATTCCCATAGAGCTCCCGCTATTTGAGAGGTCAAGCGCTGCTCATCGCTGACCCACGCCTTACTCAGGATCGTGACATGATAGCCACGGTCCAGAAGTACCCATGACCTGTTGATGAGTCGCAGTCAGTATGATGTCGTCGAAGCTTCGTTCTTTGTCCCTTAGAACGGGGTCTTGCAAGGGGGGTTTTGGCCGTTCTATGCCGGTCTCTTTGCGTTTATAAGACCACCATCATGAGGATGTCACGGTATAACTTGGGATGATGGGATAGGCTTCAACTCACGAAATTAGGCCAACGACTCCTCCTCCTATTACCAGAACGTGCGGGGACTGGCTTGTGGGCTTTCTGAGAGGCTGTCCCAGGGGCGAGATATCTCTTCCAAAAGTAAGAGGCATTGTGACGGTTTGCTGGCTACCTAGGTAAGAAACGATGAGATTGTGAGTGAGGTGGTCTTGGACCGGAGCTTATGATGGGATGCTTGGTAAGTTGATGGATGCTGGCTGTAGTAGCTGAGGTGTTGCTGTGTTCACGATGCTCTGGAGGCTCAAAAGAGACGGGAATCGTGCTTTGTTATATACAAACGGACAAGAGGCTTTGTCCTGGACTCGAGGTATTCGAGTATCTGAGGTATCTGAGGTATCTATTCTTGGGTAACTATCCAGGTACACCGAGCCGGCCCACTGATCGGACGGCCGTGTTTCCCGCTTGTATCAGTGATTCCTCTCTCTCGTGCGAAGATACATTATCACGGGGATGCTCTCAGCTGCCTGCATGCGAATTCCGTACCGATACTTACTCAGCCACGTACGGCTCATCCGATTCGGTAGTTTCACGCCATGGTAAGCGCAGCGATGGCATCAGAGAGGTAGGTAGGTATTACGATGGCTAGCAAGGAAGTTGGAGATCTACACTACTACTAAGACTATACTCTCCAACTAACGGATGGCTAGGCGTTCATCACTAGGGAACTCTGCGGTATGAGACCGACTTGTTGGTTCGCAATCGCCTGATCAGTTCGAGACCTCCGGTCACGAATCTCGTTGTCTCTGATCTTACGCCAGGCCCACTCTTGCGCTGCCTGGCGGCGAGAACCAACAAGTTGACTACCTACCTACTATACTACGTACGTCCGAGTTGCCAATGGTACGTACATTCTCATTTACACCCAGCCAATAGCTGTGGACCCGACGGTTCGTCACCTCGTCACCTTGTCATCATATCGAAAATTGCCCTCGCCAGCCAATGAGACGTGCTGGCCGTCAATGGCATTCGACGTTATCGCGGATAGTTACCTGCTGGTCCACTTGGACCCCCAAGAAGTGTTTCGCGCGTCTCTTGCGCCGCAATTCGATCACGGGACGGTGGCAGCAAGCCGACTGCGGTGTGCAGTCCTGACCTTAGGCATCCCTCATCCTTCAGAGCAGGGCCACCCGTAGGGCGACCTATCAGGCTGCCCTGAACGTGCCCTCAGTCGTACCACTTTCTCAACCAGGCAGCTATGCCTTTCCCTTTACGCTCGCAGTCCATCAGCTCCATGCATGCGCTTTTACCCCTTACAGGCCCGAACCATGCGCTCTCACTCGACGTCGAGAGCGCGAGGTATGCTGTGGCACCCGAGGTCTGGCATCCTTCACCTTGCGAGCACCAGGTTGTCAGGGTAGTCAGGGTGTTTCATGATGATTCGTGGAACATGGGATGCAGAGGATGGAGACAAACAACGGCGCTGCTGCGATGCGATGCTGCTGCGATGCGATGCTGCCGAGCTGCTGCACGCCCACAACACACAGGCTCGACCTCACAGTTAGCTGTCTCGTGGAACGTTCACTTGCATCGGTGCGACTTGATCTGGGCACGGATGCAACGTCATCTCGAGAGAGGTTCTGGCTAGTTGCACAGGACGGATAGCCGTATCGACTAAGACGGGATAAGACAACCAGGATGGGCAACATGAGGCGAACTACGCGTGGGAAAAGTTCCTGACTCATTCAATAGTTTCTCTCCATACACGCCAGTCGCTCTTTTATTCTTTGATTTTTTTTTTTCTATTTTTTCCCCTCCGCTTTTGCTGGAATAATAGTTATGTATGCTGACCGCTCCTTTCGAACCTCCCCCCCCCGACAGACGACGCATGCCACGGTTCATGTGGCCTTCAAACTAAGCCTTGTGGACTCGTTTCCCGATCAATGAGCGTATAGAAAAGTGCCCGAGAGCCGCATATGAATGTTTCCATATTAGTGAGCTCGCGATACCACCATAATACGGCACACGGTCTCCTGCCTACACATAGATGCCTGGTCTTTGAGTCGGTATGAGGTTCAACTCGTCCATGGACCCCAGTCTGACTACGGAGTACTATACTTGTGGTTATTATTAGATGAATAATCCTATATATCGGCTGTATCGTATCCTGCCTAATACCACTCCGGTAATCCGTGGATTTTCTGACAAGGACAACTAGCACGCGGGTTACCGGACTGGTACGGATCCCGTCATCCTCCAACAGTTCACGTTCGCAATCATATGCCCTTTTCTCGTCAAGCCATCCAGAACCCCACCTTGGCACGAGCAAGCGGGGTTAATTATTATGATGCCCATGGCACGATCTGCGCCAGCGTCGGTATCAAGCCGATCGGCCAACATCAACTCTGGACCCTGCCCCTCCACAACACCGCCCGCGGCCGATCGTGGGATGTGAGATTTGCGCCGCAACTCGTGACAGCTCGAACTTTGACAGCCTCCATCGCATTTCAGCCGCCCCCTTGCCGTCGCGACGGAGAATGGCGTGATGCGAACAAGTTAACTTACCTACTCGCACCCAACAATAGCAACAGCAGTTTAGTCCTGCTCTGCAGGGTAGGTAGTTAAAGTAGGTGCCTACATACAGTACTTACCCAACAACCAAGCGCATGGGTTGTGTTCCTTAACTCCAGAACCAGGACTAAAAGCTGATAGCCCATCCCCTCGGCAACGCAACACACAGCCACATGATATTATCTGAAAAAGGCGGCCACCAGGGGCACAGCGGTTTACCACTTTCTCGGTAACTGCTACACAACGATCCTACTCAGGCGCTGAGAAAAGGGCCCAAACGATTGGGTACGTTCCGTGGAATGGGTGCGGGTCCCGCTTATTCCCCGTTAGCTGTGAAGGTCCGCTCAGGGCCCCGAGTTTCGGTCACGTTTCCGTCTGGTTCGAGATGATCATGAATCATAAGTCATCTATCTGTTCTGCCTGGTTGCCTGAGGCCCCTGGTCTTCTCTTACTTCTATGTATTACTTACGGACGCCTAAATGTGATACGAAGTAGATAGGACGCCTAAATCTGAACGACGTGGTCGCCTAAATCAGATCCGAAAGAACACTCACTCACACCCCCTAATAACAATTCGGGCTAAATTCTCCTTACTTCCTTGTCAGGCAAGGACATAGGCGAGCTTACGTATGATCCCTAACAACGATAGAACTTCACGGGAATAATTGATGATATATTTTTCGTTCTGATGTCATTTATAGTATGTACGATTCTTAATTTACCTACCGGAGGGTGCTTATTCCAGTCATATCTTTAGATCCAGAATCACGAGGATGTGCCAACCTACCTGAATGCTGTCAAGAGTTAGCTGAATATTCCCGTTTCATCGGCTACATGGGCAGGAAAGGTACTACTAGCATCACTGCCTTCAACATACCCTTCCTCGCCAGGTCGACAGAGCTCGATGAACATGTGAAGCTCGGGGCATTCACCAAAGGCATGGTTAAGGAGATGTTTCATGATCTGACCCTCAGAGATGAAGACAAAGCGTTTGATCTTGGCATGGGCCATTTCCTCCCTGTACTCTTGTAGCAGGTGCAGGACGCCTCGCGTGAAGGGGTTACAGAATGCTACCTTGAGGAAGTCCTCGTGGTCCGGCGTGTACTCGACGGCGCCACGATTGAGATAGCTCTTTCCGACTCCTTCGAAGGCGAGTTTCATTAGGTTCACTGTCACCCTGTTGATTATGCCCTTGGCGCCGATGTAGCGCCACGTCTTCAGATCACCCCTCGCGGCGCGGTAGTTGTCCACCATCATGTCGCGGTAGCGCATGGGCGTGACGCGTGGGGCGCCAACGTCGCTGCCATAAGTCAGAAAGACGGAGAAGGTCACGTAGGCGTTGAGATGTGGGGAGACGGCATACGTGTTCACTTCGTGGTCTGGCGTGAAGTTGCATGCGTAGATCTGGTGTTCCGTCCAGGTTCTCTTACCTTTGCACAGCGGATCGATGTAGAAGGCCAGGAACTCTACGTTGGCGTGGATGAAGGTGTGGGATCTACGGATTAGACCGTAACTTTGGAGGGTTCCCTGGTTCTCAGGAGTTGTCTCGGTGACCGCCATTGTTGTTGTTGTTTTTTTTTTTCTCTTTGTTGTTGATTCGGTATTTCGTATCGTAGAAGTACTTACCCTTTTGGCCCCTTGTTGAGAGTGTCAATGGATGATAGAAAAAACTTGCTCAAATGATGAAAGTCTGTACTTTTTATACCAGATATTCGAGATATCGTGAACTATGAACAATGGCATTGCATTCACTCTCGTATGCTTGTGAACAAACCTCTGCTATGTGCGCTCACCCGGACAAAGGGGGAGATCACAAAGCAGTTGTGGCCCTCAACACTCACATAGTCTCAAGGGATAATACCGACAACTTCTCAAACCATTACAGTCAATTGTTTCTACAACCCTTGACTGTATTCGGTCCTCTTCACTAACACTATTGGATTAGCTATTTGCTACTCCATACTCACGAGCGTCAGTGTGTACAAGTAAGTGGTCTCGACCCGCGACGCAAGTAATCGTTGGGGTTTCTCGCCTCATGTTCGTCAACCCCAGAACAACCAACTCCGCCCACAACTAAGCGAGACCATCAGAATAATTTGCAATTGCGAATACGTAGCATCTCCATATCTGAGAATTGGAATAAAACCGAAAAAGATCGCAGGCAGTCAACCTCACGAACCGCTCTGGCTTCAGCTGGGTCGTACGAAAACGAACCGTGGGCTGTTTCCTGTGGCTTGCATGCGAGAGTGGCTTGTGATAACAGTGTGGTGGCTGCGTCGGTGGCTGCGGGTCTGGCGCGCCTAGGAAAGCCGGGCCAATCAGAATTCCGGGCTAATGGAATTTCGGCCAGTCGTGTCAAAGCCAAGCCACGTGGATTAGGGAAATGCGTGCTATAGCCGGGGATTACCCAAACCATGTGGGCCCGGCCTGAGGTCAGCTGAGATAAGGTGGGTGTGGGGTATTTTTTTCTCCAATTGTGCGTCTGTTTCTGGGAGTAAGAATTGCGGTCGGTTGCCCGCAACTTTTCCAACACTTTGCCCGCTATTCTTAGCGTTGCATATCACCCCCCCCCCCCCATGCATCCATCGGTGCCAACACCCACGCCAACGGTATGACTACCTATGGGAGGGGAGCATCGCATCGAACATAATGTGAGATGATGGATGAGCCAGGCCGAGGTGGTATTGTTTGCATGTTTATGCCCCGATTTGGCTGCGTTGATCTCCTGCCCTATCGTCGACGATCGGAGAGGGACGACGAGGGGAACGATGACGTGCCCCTGTCATGCTTCCCGGATTCTCCGCTGCATGCTGATCTGACCCGGTTGAAGATACCTACACTGGCGGGCCGATTTTTTCACATACCGATTCTCTGACTTGGGCTTGGTCTTGGTAATGTATGAGCTCAGCACAGACCGAGCTTCTTTGTGGCCCGCTGATACCGTCAGTCAGCCACAGAATTGTACTGCCTACGTAGGTGGTGCGTCAGGCCGAGCATTGGCCCGGCCTGAAAACGGCTCACCGACCTGTCCACCGGGCCTCGTCCGGAGCCGGGCGCGAACTGTGGTTTGTCCGGAGCGGAGGTATCCAAGTGCGTCTCAGGCATGTAACCAGCGTACGAGGGGGTCTAGGCATCTGGTTCATCTCTGCCTCGTGTTCGAACCAAACTACAAGATGGTAGGGTTGCCCAAGGCATTCGTATTTTGGGAGTGTGGCTACCTATCACGGAGACTTGGCAATTACTTCAACTTCTTGTGTCCGCCGATCCTGTTCGAAAAGAGACGGGGTTTGCGATGGACGTCGTTTGATTTCGTAACCGCGCCGAAGACAGGTGTCGATGAAATCATCTATACGCTGGCTGTGATGAGGCCGCAGCCCGTTCTCACGACGGCTGAACCACGACCCTCTGTCACCAAGGGCGCCGGTCATGGTCACAGGTTGAAGGCCCGAGCCACCACAAAATCGGAACTTGATACGAGACATTTTCATTTTTAGCTACGGAATGATAAGGTTAGGGATTATGAATTGGTCCGATTCCCTCACGATGAGCTTGCGAGCCTGTGAGCCCGTGAGCGCTAGCCCGACAAGACGATTGCGCCGTTACCTGAACGAGCTGAAATATCAGAATGATTCATAATGATGAACGAACGACCTTGAATTACCTAGCTCTCACCTCAATTTCACAGCAAATGGAAGAATCGAAATGGCATCACGGAAACTTGATGAATGCGAGCTGATGAATAAGGCAGCAGCGGATAATTTTGGGCTTTCCGAGCCTCGATCTGCATTCGGCCCCTTTGTAGAGTTGCATCGGAGACTTTCGAGTGAAGCTATACCAGCTGACCGAGATTCGATCCATTAACATCAATCGAACGTATAACACCTACGCGATATAGCCCAGATGAAAACAAAAGGACATAACACGTATTGTTATTCAGTAGGTGGCCTCTCCCTTCTGTATTCACAGACTGGTGACAACAGTGGTGAAAGATGATCTGACTCCAGTCTCCTTGATCAGACTCCCCATTCCGATTCTTCGACTGATCGAAGGCAACAACTAACTCACTAATTCCACACTACCGATGAGACTCAATTGAACTTCTATCACAAGCCAATCTCTCACGAGACCGCCCCATAAGTCGAAAAGATGCCAATCGGTTCAAACCCTTATTGGTGACTTGTTGCCTTTGACCAGTCAAGGAGAGAGAGAGGTTCACTGACCAATCAATCGGAAATATCTCTGGGAATTGTCCGAACACCTGCATCGCATGCGAGTATAGGTAGATCTCATATGCACAATGTCTTCACATTCGAGATGAGATTGGTGCCGATACGTGTACGGTATTGACCTGGTAAGTAGCACTTACACGACGTTATCGGTAGGTATAGCCGGTACGACAATGACGCAGCAGCAGGTATGGTTACCGTTACGGTTATGGTTACGGTTACCGTATCGTACCTGACGACAGCACGTTTGGCAATGCGGTAAAATTCCGTACTGTACTGATTCCTACCCGGTAACTTTCCTGAGCGGCTAATTATAGGACTTTGATAGGGCTGACTTTTTTAGCAGTACCGACACGAGGGGTCGGTTAGGTATTATGTACCTCTCATACAAAGTGGGCAGGTATAAACAGTTAATGCTCGCTGATAAGGGGCCTCCATGGTCGCGACGAGAAGCTGCCAATGCAGAAGTCTTCAACATTCCGAATGCAACCTCATCATCGGAACAATTTCTTCATCTTCAGCACGCGCAGTGTATGCTCGTGACTTAAGTATGGAATACCTACATCTGTGCGCGCTTGCACACGCGACTCAAGACTACCTACCTACTAATGGATCTCCGCTAAGAGACACTACGATGAGGCGGTCCATCTGTCAGTCGCAAGTGCAAGCAAGTCAATACTAATTAGCAGGCACTTATCTTCTTCGTTAGGTACCGATAACTGACCTCAAGATGTGAAAATACTGCGTGCATTACGTGTGATGACTGGACTATGGAATCTTTGCTGTTTTCTACCGTGAGCAACTGTCTGACATACCGAGGCAATCTTCACAGCTCATTCGTCTTTGCTCCCGTACCAAGTCCTTGGCAGAGCAGATAGCGCACATGGGCAATCCCTCCGCTGTGTCATGCGGTAGGTACTAGCAAGTGGTAGTACCTCGGGGGACGGAAAACACGGAATATCTACCTCTTTACTAGGTATTCCGTAGCTGATTTGTTTTTATTTTCTTTCCCTGCTGACCCCGCCACTGCCACTCGCCAGCCACGATCTACCTACTACGACCTAGGATCCGTAGCTATTCCTCGCTCATCGGATTCGCATCAACACATTCCCTTTCCTGCGTGTTTTGTAAACAAGTTCTGACCTAACCTAGCGTAGCCCTGGTCATCTTCATCTCAACTACCTACCTACTCGCACCTTACTTCGTACGAGATCATATTGTTCGACAGTGACAGTCAGTCAGTAAGCACACGTTCTAGGTCTCACAGTTTGCGATCAACGCCCGCCCGGTTGAAACAACAACATGGGTCTCCCCAGTAGATTCGGGTTTGGCAGCTTTCTGCTGATCCTTGCGCTGGTCCTGGTGTTGATGCCCACCCGCGTCGCGGCCTTCGGCGCTGGTAACATCCCTTCTATAGCCCAGGTTGAAGGTCACAACTGGCGACACGGTGACATTGAAGATGTCCTCAAGTAAGTCTACTAAGTCAAGTCACAGTCGCGAAGCATGCGTCTTTTCCACGTGTGATCGTCTCCAGTTCCCCAGTCTGACATGCGCGTGCGCGCACCCGCAGGACGATCGCATTCTTGCATGGCAAGAAGTGGACTACGCTGCTCGTCCAGCGCACCTATTTCGGCAACTGGCTGCGCGACTACTCGCAGGCCGTCGACGTCGGCAGTCTGAAGGGCGTCAACGCCGAGACCATCCGCGTGCTCGTCTGGGTCCTCTCCTTCCTCGCCAACGGCTATGCAACGGAGGAGTTCGAGGTCACGGCCGAACGCCTCGGCGTCTACCGTCCCGAGGAGCACATCGACAACCCACGTGGCTATGCCGACGGCAAGGATGCGCGCCAGTTTGACCCGCGCCTCCGTGGGCCCGTCGCCCCCGTGGAGATCGAGATCGACCCGCACACCGGCATGAAGAACTACATCGCCAACGAGCGCGGGCGCTGGGCTACGAGCACTGGGTATCTCCGGCACAGCTTTGAGCGCTGCATCCACTACGGTCGCTTGTATACGCACGGCGCGCATGGCAAGGGGAAGGAAGAGGATCTCTGTGAGGCGCTCAGATGTCTGGGTCAGGCGCTCCACTGTATGGAGGATTTCAGCGCCCACAGCAACTATTGCGAATTGGCGCTGCGCGAGCTGGGCTATAACAATGTCTTCCCTCACTGTGGATCGCGCAGTGAGATCAACCTCCGTGGTCGTCGCGTCTTCCCCCTTGTGACCGGAACCTTTGGCGGTGTTGACTTTTTGCACTCCGTCTTGGGTGAGGCCAACGATCATCTCACCCAGTCTGAGGTTGATCAATTGGATGTTGCCTTGGTCAGCTCCGAGAACAGCAGTGGACTCGGTGGCAGTGGCAGTCGTGCTCTCAGCAGCGATATCCTCGGGGGTGCAGGCAACACGATTGCGGAGTTCATCACGCTCATTGCCCAATTGCCTGGCATAGGAGGCGGCATGGCATCTGAGGCGAATGAATTGAAGCACCTGGCGCAGGAGCAGGAGCGCAAGAATGAACGGAGTCACGGCCACTCTCGCTCTCATTCCCGTTCTCACTCTCGTTCGCGATCAAACGCCAACATCGTCCCGGGCATGAGCGAGAGCTTCGACCCTGTCAAGGTGTCCAAGCAGGTCTACCCCATCCTGGCGTTCCGCGACAGAATCGTGAAGTCTATCAACAGATCCATTGCCAACGTTCCGGGACTGGAGAACTTGATCGAGCACATTAGCGAACAGTTGACTGCTTTTGTCTTGGGTCTTCTGGCCCCTTTCGTTAGACCTATCATTGCTGCCGTTACTGCAACACTCAAGGATGGTTCCTCGAGCGTCATCAGTGCGAGTGCAGATGCACAGCTGGAGCCTTGGACAGATCCTTATTGCACAGACCCGACTCATTCCATGCTCTCCAAGGATCACTTCACCAACATTCTGAACCCCTGTGCTGGTCGAGTTGCTGCTACTATTCTCAAATACGTTGTCCCGTAAGTCGTCTCCTCTTACTTCTGATTCAGTAGCACTTGCTAACTCCTCCCAGACGAGTCCTATACGCATGGGACAACACCCGCGTCCCCGTCGACGAAGTCGTCGACGACGTGATCCGTGCCTTCCACCACCCCGCCATCCGCGACGACCACGTCGAGATCCAGCGCGAAATGTTCAACACCGTACGCCAATGGGCCGACGAATACCCACACCGCCGGGACCTCGACCGTCTCCTCTCCTCCGAGTCCGTGCGCGCGGGTAAGAACCACATCCAAGCGGGCCAGAAGGGTAATACCCGCGGCCACTCGCACGGCGGCGGTATCTTCGATGGCGGTCTCGAGCAGCTTGGTCACGGACGACCAAAGGGCTCGCTCTGGGAGCAATGCGCGTCGCGCGATTACGATGCCATGGGCGCGAAGCATCGTCGTCATCGCTCGTCGTCGAGACATTCGCACTCGAAGCATGAGTCCCGAGGGTCTGAGAGTCATGAGTATGGCCAGCATCTCTCGCCGCATGATGGTGAGCATCGGAGACGGTCGGAGTCCAGACATGGCGGCCACTCACCGTCTCGGCATGCGTCGGGGGGTCATTCGAGTCACTCGAGACATTCAAGCCATTCGGAGCAGGGCCATTCGCGACACTCGAGTCATTCGGAACATCCTCACTCGGGACATTCTAGTCACTCAAAGCATGGAAGCCATTCGGAGCATCAGGGACATTCTAGTAGTCACTCCCGGCATGGCAGTCATTCCGATCACCCGGGCCACTCGAGTCACTCGCGCCATTCGAGCCACTCGGAGTCGCACCACCGTTCTAAACATGGGGATGTAGAGGTGCATGTTTATAGGGAGTCGCACAAGTCCACTCATCATAGTCATGGACATGGTGGACATCACTCGTCGCACCACTGAGGCCCATTAGATAATGTGTGACCGGTCATATTGGAGCTTGTGAGGACGTAAGGGGTAGTTAAATGGCGTTGGGGAGAGCTAGCATAGAAACAATGATACCATGCCTTCGAGGGCGTAAGAAGTTGGACTAGAGTCGGGGCCTAGATGAGTACACACGAGATATGTAATAGATATACACATTGCTTGCAGATTCTGCTTTCGGTTTTATATATGCATGAGCTGCTATGTGATATGTTGTACGAGGTGATGCAGATGCTGCAGTGAATCATTGAACAAGTGATACCCATTTCACGGTCCAGAGATCGAAGTAAACAGACATTGGTCTAACGACATCTTTATTGTGTGACTAGATCTGCCACAACGTTTCCAACATGGAGCTCGATTCAGGGGTATCGGTCTAAATCCAAGTTCAACTCTGCTACCAAGTATGCACTTTAGAGACCTCTCTCGCTCTCTCTGTCCTATAAGTGAGGGTTTGGCATTATACGAGCTGCTTCGCCCATATCAGCAAACTTCTTCTTCCTCTTCTTTCTTTCTTTCTTTCTTTCTTCTTCTCCTTTCCGAGAAGTCGTTCAACACCGCCCTCTGCCTGCAACAGTGCCATGTTCTCCCGCCAGCGCAACCACGCCATGCCCTGCAGAAGACTATCCGTAAAGTCATCCAGCTTCTTCCCCAGCGTCGGCGGGCCCTCCGCAATCCCGTTCCCATTCCCATCCTCATCCATTATCTTGCAGGGCTTATTCCCATTCTGCGCCTGTCTATACCCATCAATGATCTGGCCCGCTTCCATATTCCCCGGCTGAACAATGCGATCACCCCGACCAAGCCAGTGATTAAGCAGTTCGATTTTCGCCTTCTTCGTCTCAGAGCTCTTCTTCCGCCCCTTTTTCTTCCTCGTCACATTCGCCGGATCCGCTTCGAGAAAGAACTGACTCACGCGCTCAGGCCGTATAGAAAGGACATCCCCTTTCCATATCCCAACGTCACGCATAGTCCGTAGCGAAGCATGGAGCATCGCCTCCAGAGTATTCACACGCACGGTCCATTCCTGGACCGGTGCCGCCCGCCCGCTGCGCCATCGTTGTCGCTCGATCAAGATGTACTTGGGTAGTGGGTTGAGCTGCAGAACTCGTTCTTTGATAAATTTATTGGCTGTTTCTGCTAGAGCTGCCGGTGCGAAGACTTCGGCCGGTTTGTTGACGTTGAGGGCGGCTTCGTCGTTGCCCTGGTTGTCTAAGTTGGGGAGAAGGGAGAGACGTTGCCATGCGTAGAGCTTGATCGCTGGTGGACTGCTAAGAGAAGATGTAGGTAATCGTCCCGTGTCGTCGAGTGTTTTTGATTCAGAGCTGGGTCCATGAGATGCAGGGGTAAGCAGACTGAAGGCCAGGTTCTTGATACCGAGATCAATGCTCAGGACCACTGGCTTAGTGTCCAGTTCTGGTCTCGGCGCCGTGTTGTCATTAGCTGTTGCTGTCAACCGAGAGATGAGCTCCGATTTGCGCCCAGTCACTGGCAGACCACAGAGAAGAGCGAGGCGCTTCAACTGCTTGACGCGTAGATTTGGCGGGATCACGCGAGCGGCATGGCTGCCGGCTGCAAGCATGATATACCGCGACGTCGGGTTATTCGGTGTTTATGCTTGATGTCCTTGATGCGCAACAAGGCCCTGGTCTTGCGACTCGTCTCCTACTGCCACGCGCCGAATCGCACGTGCCGTATAACTCTGGAAAGTCGGCCATGTGAATGCAGAGCAGTGTGGTGGAGGAGTTTCCTAATCCATGGTAATCCCAGTCGTAGAAGCTCTTTGGAAAGTCCAATTTCAACGTAAGTACCTCGCAAGTGTCCGTGTCTGGTCCCATAACATGAGGGTACAAAAGTACTCGTCCCGTTATATTTCGATGAATATCAACACATTCACGTGAAAATAATAAAAACCGGCCTAGACTTGGTTAGACGGTAGGAGACAGTTTATTGATCTACCGTGCACGAAAACGTGGCGACCCTGTTGCTTGATCAGTCATATTGCTCGGCCACCCCGCCAATTAAACCACAGGGGGCTCGGATCAGATTGTGCCCTGAGTCCCCTGCGATTAGGTACTGTGCGCGGGGTGGTCGATCATTGTGACTGGCCGAACAGAGAGGTCAATCCGTTTTGTACGGAAAATGTGCTTTGCGACATTGTAGGCAGGTGCGATGCATCGCTTAGAACGGAATACTTGTTCGTGCGCGTCAACCAGGTTACGGTAAATGAAGCCCGGAAGGTGGAATCTGCACGTTGCGTTCCGTAATCTGTAATCTGTTTAGGAAGGGGCGACCTGATGGCTTGGCTTACCTGATCGACCATGACCTAAGCTGACGATTGACATTGGAGGGGAAGCAAGACACAAATATGCACTGACACTCATATCGATTCCATACTACCAATTCACTTCTCTGAGAGACGGTCGGCGAAGTCGAGTTCTCTGGAGAACAACAAGGACCCGTTTGGCTCGGGACGATAAGAGCTTGCATGCGGTATCGGGTATGTAGGCATTCCGCAGCTAGGGGATCCACTCTCGGGTGAATCCCGTCTCTGGGCCTTCAGTTTCGGATCATCATCTCCATGGAGGGGTTCACCTAGAAAATATGGATCGTTACGGATTACATGATGCCACGGATTCCAGCTCAACGCAGTCACGGACGAATGCTCCTTTGTGTTCCGTATTTGTAACGACCTGCACCGAAGAATGTCTTATTAATATGCTTAGTCAATTGGGTAGTAACTGCCACCTGTTTCCACGTCGCATTTCAGGTCCTGCCGATACGTAATGTCACTTACAAATTCCCTTTTTCCGCCGCACCCGACACGACGGATTACTCACTTATCTGCATGTCAAATGACGTTATTGTATTCGGACAATGCATATCGATCAAGCACGATATACACTTAAGCAATTCGGCTGGGATCTTCTGCATCGGGTCGGAGCCGGTTTTAGCCCCGGCGACCAAAGCTGGTGGCTCTCATTATCAATCAACCGCTCCAAGACCAAGCAAGACCAAGTCCTACCTACCTAGGTATTTATGTATGCGACCTGAACCCGGACACCTCCAACCCCGCATAGAAGCTCCCCTCCTTTTGCTGTTCCTCCTTCCTGTACAAATAAACTCGTTCCATATAAAAAGCAAGGGTATGCCAGCTCTGGCTTTTCTCGGCAGACTTCCCGCTGCATCATCTCTCGTCTCTATTACCACGACCACCACGAGCCGGCTTCCCAACCCGGCCGTTTCGCGAATCCTCTCCCTCTCGAGACAGTTTTCCTCCACGTCCCGCATCATGGCTCCTATTTCCAAGGAGACCGACTTCCTCGTCATTGGCGGTGGTAGCGGTGGTCTTGGTGCCGCCCGCATGGCCTCCGGCAAGTTCGGAACCAAGACTATGATCGTCGAATCCAGCAGATTGGGAGGAACTTGTGTGAACGTTGGGTAAGCCGATATTCCTTTACACCAGATGAAATAGGGGCAAAAGAAGGGGAGGCGATGTAAATCAATTCAATTGCATCGCTAACATTTACTCTAATAGTTGCGTTCCCAAGAAGGTCACCTTTAACGCTGCTGCCATTGCTGAGGCCATCCACGACAGCAAGCCCTACGGATTTAGCGTTCAGGAGACCGCGCCCTTCGACTGGGCCACTTTCAAGGCCAAGCGCGACGCCTACGTCAAACGCCTGAACGGAATCTACGAGCGCAACCTTTCCAACGACAAAGTCGAGTATGTCCACGGTCGCGCAAAGCTGCTGTCGCGGAACGAGGCCGAGATCGTCGAAGAGGATGGAACTAAGACGACCGTGCGCGCCAAGCGCATCTTGATCGCCGTCGGTGGTCGTCCCGCCAGCTTTCCCAACATTCCCGGTGCCGAGTTCGGTATCAACAGTGACGGTTTCTTCGACATCGCCACGCTCCCCAAGAAGGTCGCTCTCGTCGGAGCTGGTTACATCGCCGTTGAGTTCGCTGGCATGTTCAACGCCCTCGGTGTCGAGACCCATCTCTTCATCCGCTACAAGACCTTCCTGCGCCAGTTCGACCCCATGATTCAGGACGGCGTCACGGCCGAGTACGAGCGTCTCGGTGTCCACCTACACAAGGAGTCTTCCCAGAGCCGCGTCGACAAGGACCCTGCCACCGGTAAGCTGACTATCCACTACAAGGACAGCAACGGCGAAGGCCAGCTGTCCGACGTTGACCACCTCATCTGGGCTATTGGTCGCGTGCCCGAGACCGACAGCCTCGGTCTCGAGAACGCCGGTGTTAAGGTCGGCGAGCATGGCCATGTCGTCGTCGACGACCGCCAGAACACCTCCGTCGACAACATCTTTGCCCTCGGTGACGTCTGCGGCAAGGCCGAGTTGACCCCTGTTGCCATCGCCGCCGGCCGTCGTCTTGCTGAGCGCCTCTACGGCCCTGCTGAGATCTTCGGCAACGCCCACCTGGACTACTCGAACATCCCCAGCGTTGTCTTCGCTCACCCCGAGGTCGGTTCCATCGGTCTGACCGAGCCCCAGGCCGTCGAGAAGTACGGCCGCGAGAACCTCAAGGTCTACACCACCAACTTCACCGCCATGTACTACGCCATGATGGAGCCTTCCGAGAAGGCCCCCACTAAGTACAAGGTCATTTGCGCCGGCCCCGAGGAGAAGGTCGTCGGTCTGCACATCATGGGTCTGGGATCCGGCGAGATGCTGCAGGGTTTCGGTGTTGCCATCAAGATGGGCGCTACCAAGAAGGACTTGGACTCTTGCGTTGCTATCCACCCTACCAGTGCTGAGGAGTTGGTTACGCTTCGGTAAAGAGGTTAGAAAAGAAAAAGAAAAGGAATAAAAAAAATGCATACGAAGAAAGTAGAGGAGTATTTGTATGAGTATATAACATTATTTTGTTTTTTGCCAAATGAAACGATATACATGATGATGAGATGATAATGATACGATACACGACAACCCATGGTTACATTCCGGCTTGAAGATACTACCTGTTCGTGATACGTTCTCCTGATGTTACTGTCGGTTTGACGGGATACACATGTCGGTTATGCACCGTGAACGCACGGGCAAAGCAAACCAGGTGTGGTAGTATGACCCCTTTACACAGCATGATTTGATACCGGTCTTGGTGGTATGAATGCAAACCCACGGGTACAGCACGCAAGACATAGCAACACGATCACTTCACTTTGGTAGAATGGAACTCATGAGTTAACTTCGAGTTTTCGATTTGGTATCAATGGTATTCTTGTAAAAGCTAAGGTCCATAGCTAAGATAGTCGCCGCGTCCAAAAATTCACTGTACTTTTCCCTTCTCTACTAGTACACTCCTCCCCCTTTTTTCTCTGTTTTACAATTGAGACATTATGCTTGTTGCTTGACAGACATTTTCGTATTCATTCCTCTTTCATTGCGGTTGTAGTATGTTGTAATTTACTTCTTTCTTTCCGAATAATATAAGTCGTCATCTTGTTTGCTGCTGATCATGTTTTCGAGAATAGTGGCTTTCCCACATAAAGGTATAAGGTATATATAGCGAACAAAGACATAATCCATCTATGATTTCCGGGACGCCTTGCGAGAGAGTGCTTATTGTTGCTCTGTTTTCCGAAATAATGAATGAATGATGAGGGGTTGAGCTGATAATAGCCACCCATCATTCAGTGTCCAGGGGTTCACACATATGCAATGGTTCAAGCAGGAAAAATCGCGAGTGCTCCTAGTACACTGTTGCTGCTAGGCGTTTCGAGGAGCTGGTAATGGGATAATAGTGAGCGCTAAGAAAAATATCCGGGCTTGTCAGAGTTCGTGTTTGCTCTGGTGATATACGACCGAACCACGGTGCTTATCATAAGCGATGAGAGATATCTGCAATGTTGAATAGTCGAAGAACATGGAAATGACCGTGGAGAGCGCATATTTAAATGCTACGAAAACGCCGTTGACGTGGTAGAACTAAGGCCACAGTCTCCTAGAATGCGGGCTTATTTACACCATTGATCCGGTAGGGGGCAGCACCCGTGGTTGCGGTAGGGCTAAATGTCGATTGCCGCTCGTCTCCAACTGAAGTCATGGAGGAGGACGTTGAATTGAGGGAAATTGTCGATGTGCTGTTCATCGTATTGGTCCGAGACAGGTTGAGGCCACCCATGGAGATTAATGCGTCGGCTCGTTCAAAGACATTCCCTGAAAAGACGTTGGCGAAGGAGCCACTCTGCGGTGTTGATGGGACTGTAGCTTGTGCTGCTGGGCCCAAGGCAGCACTTTGAGGCGTCATCGGGAGCTGGATCTGCGTACTGGCAGAGCCCGACGAGTAGTGGCCTGATGAATATTGACTCGCGGTATCTGAGAAATGTTCCGCGTGTCGGAATAGATTACCCCACGGTGAAGACATGATCAAACTACTTGTCTCCTTGATGCTCAATTGAATAGGCCGAAGCCGGGATTTCACATCCATAGGCAGGTTGATTTGGTCCATGGATTTCTTCAACCTGTTGCCAAATTCTGCCCAAGAATCAATGAAACTCTTACAGAGACTCCAGAATATGGCGTCCGTCCGAATTTCTGGTTCTTTGAGTTTTATCGTAGACAGTTTGGTCTTAAGAATCTCGGCTTCTCTGATGGCGATGCCGCACTTCGTGATTAAGGCCTTCCAAGCATGGAGCACGTTATCCGGACACCGTTTGATCTCTGCACTGCGTTTCCCGTTACTGAACTGAACGTTCAGATTCGGCAGAGTGCGCATGAGCAAATCCGTAGATTTTTGCAGAGAAAGGTATATCTTCTCAAACTGACGCTCTTCCAGTGGAAACTCAGGTCCATATCGTGGATCAGAGCTCGACGAAGCAAATGATTCTCCGGATCGAGGTGTGTAAGCCATAATATGGGCATTTCGGTTATTGCCGTGGGGCTGCGGGAGTGAAACATCGGTTGCTACCCTAAGTTGTGTAGGTTTGGGAAAATATGAACCGATACGGTGTTTGTTCCCAAAGGCGGGTCGCCCAAGGTGTGGAAGGGATGAAGGGGCGGCTTTTTCGCGCGAGTATGGTTTGATTGTGTTGTCAAAACCTGGCCACCGAGAACTGTGAGTGGGAGCGTCTCCTGAGGCCCCTCTTGCAGCTTCATAAGCGGACACACGAAGTTCCATGATGCTGTTGTAAACCAGTAGCATCATCGTGCGAATATACCGAGGCTCAGTGTTGTCGACAATGTTGTCCATATTCTCAACCAAAAGGGTGCATACGTGACTATAGGCGTTGATCAAAGTGACAACAGCCCTCTGCACACTTTCGTTGTCTCGTGGCGTGGAGTTTTCATTGTCGAGAGCAACCTCATACTTTTGGATCTCCAGCTCCAATTCTTCCACGTAGTCGTTCGATGCGTAAAATACACGCTCGAGTCGGGAGCGTTTACCCGTACCATCGTTCGTCGACCGAGTGACAAGCTGTATCATATAATGAACCTGAAAAATGGCATAGAGAATACCTTTGGCACTTTCGACAATTGGATCGAATACCTTGGATTCTCTGCGCTGCTCAGGCAACACGGATAGTCTTCGGACATAGTTAGGCCGTTGGTGCAGTGGCTCTGCATGGCCACCTGGGCTTGTTGTGGAGACGTTTGCGTTCTGAGTATTTGCCATGGATGAGCCGTAACTGAGACCACGAAAGTGACTAAAACGGTTCGAATCGCCTTCGTCCAACGTCCCAAGTTCACTTGGCTTCCTTGACATGATTCCCATCCGCCTGTTCCGTTCAGATGGCCGTTCTGGTTTGCCCTGCTGTAATACCGTCTCACTGTTGGATCGGACGCGCTCATTGGGATTACCAATGGTGAGGGGCATAACACCCGGCCGCCTCATTGCTGTGTTCTGTTGCGATAAGCCGCGGGCATGTGACCGAGACGGTATAGGAGGCGGTCGGGGGAACGCTGGCGAACGGGGATCTATATCGCTACCGCTGACTCGTATTGGGAAGCGTCCGCTTGTAACACGTTTTATGGGCATCCGGGGCGTCTCGATGTCGCCGGTTTCATGTCCAGTTTGTTCGGCGCTGTTTGCCCTCTCGTGTAAACTCTTCATAAGAGCATGCTGTCTCAGAAACTTCTTGATGTTAGCGGTAACCACGACTTCAGCAACCTCGCGCTCCTTCGGGAACCCATCGTTTGGTGGACTGCTTGCTTGAAGTTGGAGGACCTCTCTAGGCGGGAAAACTATATTGTTCCCGTCCAACTTCAACACTTGTAGAGAACCCATGTCTGCCAGACAATATGGAAGTTCCGCTATCAGATTCTTCTGCACAGCAAGCACTTTGAGCGAGGCTAATCTCGCGACCTCTCTTGGAATCACTTGGATCCGGTTGCGGCCCAGATCCAGGATTTCAAGTGATTTGAGGTCACAGAGCTATGAAGAGCGCATCAGCAAAAACGTCCTACGTCCTTCTGGGTATGGGGATTCTGACCGCAAGTGGAAACTCTTCGAGACGATTGTTTCTCACGTTGAGATACCGTAAGTTAGTGCACTCTGAAAACCGTGCCGGGAAGGAGGTCAGCTTGTTATGCGAAAGAGCCAATCTAACAAACACAAGACACAGTCAGTGGGAAAGTCGAAAATACTATGAATACGAGACGGTGAGGCAGGAATACAGACCGCTCCAGTTCATTTTTAATTATGTCCACCACCTCGTCTGGCAAGACCTGAATCCGTCGGCGGCTCAAGTCGATAGTAATGCCGGGCCGTAGTTCGGTACTGACACCGCTCGCTTCGGCCGTTTGAGGTTCGGTATCCCGCAAGGCAGCTTTCATAGCACTCCGAGCGAGGTTGATTACCTGGGCAGATGACATGGGTGGGGACGCCGAGAGCGTTGCGCCAAACGCGGCCGATGACATATTGCCTTTCGGAGGGATTGGCAGTGGCGGTAGCGGTGGCAGCGGCGGTTGGGTCAGCGGCATCGGCGGCAACTGAGGTAGCGGTTGATTGGGAGGCATGTTGAGTGTCGGGAGAGGACCTCGTCTTAGCCCTTGGACTGGGTTTCCCGGCAACGCTCGCGGCGTAGAAGGACGAGGAGGCGGTACAACGGCGGCGGTGGCCATGCCGGCCGAGGCGGTATTCATGGTGAGAGCGTCGGCGACAATCTTGTTGGGTTGTGATGATTTAGATGAGATGCGAGAGACAATGATGCGAGCTTATCGTTGTCGTTGTCGTCGGGGTCTTGCTGGGCGTGCCGTTTGGGGATATGTGGACTGCTCGCGATTCCAATCCCAGAAATGCCAGAAGAGATCGGATCGCCGATCAGGCCTATAAAAGCTACAAGACTAGTCAGAGGGAATGAACGTCCGATACCATGATGGCTTCAATGGTGGCCACGGCAAGGAGTCACTGATCAAAGCACGGATGAAATCGCGACGCAGCAAGTCGAGGTCAGAGAGAAACAAGCAAGTTGGTCTAGGCAAATCACCCGGGCGGTTACTACCTGAAAGGACTGGCTTTGACCACGAAACGACACGCCACAACAACACGACCGGGCGATGGATGGGCGGGTGGATGTGAAAGAGTGCAGGTGTTTCAACGACGGGTCTTGGCGTCTCGGGAGGGAAAGCTGCGAGGTTGACCTCAGACGACGTAACACTGGAGGAAGAGGATGAGGAATAGCAGGGCAGGTAGATGTAATTATAGATTCAACAGGCTGGGTACTTACGGATGGATTACCTACTTTGCTCTACCTACTTTTATGGATGAGATAAGGTAGCGTGCCCGAGAGGAAGGTGCCCTAGTCCATCCATGACTCCATGCCCTGAGATTTAAGGCCCTGGCCTAGGTAATTATAGAGCGCTCTAGGTGATGTCCAGGTGGGTGCCCAGGTGGGAATTCTAGCCTGTAAATACGTGCTGTTGGCACCTGACCACGCTCGGCACGGATAATCAGGCCTGTGCATTGCAGCCGCTGAAAATTCAGGCCTGCGTCCTGGGTTTTACAGTGGGGCCATGCGCCTGTACATAGTATGTACAAGTAAAGGTTAGGTACCTAGGTAGGTAGGTAGGTACCGGTACGGCCCACGGATTAGACGTACAGGAGCAAGGGACTATCCGTCACTGCCCGTGCCAGTAGAGTTGCATCTCGCCTTAAGTACGGGACACGCTTGCGCTCTGTCCTTGTATCATTTTGGCATGGGAAGCCCGTGTGCTGTAAAAGTAGAAACAGCCGAAACTGAAATCATGGAATTAATTCTGAAGGCGTCGTGTACAGATTACATACGAAGTAGCTGCCCTGGTCTAGGTATATACAGTGTCTGGAGCAGCTCTTATCCATGGTACCTATTGTCTCTGTTGACTAACCGGTCCAGGTTACGTTCCTGGCGTCCTTTACACGTGTAAATGTAGATACTTTAGGTACCTACATAGTACCTAGGTGCCTTCTAGTGCATTAGGTACCACCCGACGGTATGTACCTAGCACCGCTATAGCACTTACCTGTTATAGTTACTAACCAGAATTTACTACCTCTTCTAGGTTAGGCACGGAATACCCTAGAACGTAATTAAGGGCCCTTGGTTTTCCGTCCGTAGCGTAACTTGTAAGTGCAGAGACATCCCCGGTCGGCTTCCCAAACAAACTTGAACAACTCCACCGCTGCTACGACGATTTGCGGCAAACACTGCCGACACATCTGATAATCTCTAACATGGGCAAGTCCATTCAGTCCCGAGACCGCAAGAGCATAGACACCATATCACTCTGGCTACCCGGATTGCCGTGAATGGGTGGGTATCTGTCGAAACGAGAGCTCCCAGGAGGTAATGAGACTGTCAGAGCAAGTGCCATAAGTGCCTTGAGCCCCGAGCCTCAACCCTGAAACGCAATATCGCGTCAATATGCCTAGTCTAGTGAGGTCGAACTCGTTCATCTTACCCGATCTCGACTTCACCTTGCGTCGCCAATTCAACAAGACCAGCTTCCGCCCTTTCCAACGCGAGATCATCCAGGCTACTCTCGATGGCTACGATGTTATCGTTCAAGCGGCGACCTCATTTGGAAAGAGCTTGTGCTTTCAACTACCCGCTGTGGTCGATCATGGCAGTGAGAATTCCCCCAGATCTAACAGACCCCCCTGAGCCCTTCACGTGCTTACTTCACCAGTCACCATTGTTGTGTCGCCCCTGTTGAGTTTGATGATGAATCAGGTAGAGGCTCTGCGAGCTGCCGGGATCGATGCCAGCTCGTTTAACAGTAACACTAGTCTTTCCGAAAGGGATCGGATTCTCGGTGATTTGAAAACTGGACACCCGCGCACTCGACTGCTTTATGTTACCCCTGAGCTATGCGCGACGGATCGCTTTCGAGATCGGCTGCAAATCGTATATGAGCAGCGGGAACTGGCCCGTATTGCCATTGACGAGGCGCACTGCATCTCGGAATGGGGCCATGACTTCCGCAAGGACTTCAAACGGCTATCCTGGTTCCGCGAATCATTCCCCGAGGTGCCCATCATGTGTCTCACGGCCACGGCAAACGACCAGGTCCGGAACGATATCTTGCATACCTTGTGTCTTGATACGGAACCGGATCGTCTAAAGTCGTTCACTATGACAGCTTTTCGCCCGAATCTGCATTTGGAGATTCGCTTTACACGTGATGAGGATGATCGCCGGCTTGAAGACTTCTTGAAGTGGATTCGAGGCGTATACGAACGTAGAAGTCAAGAGCCGCGGAAGAGTGAGCTGCTTGCTCTTGGAGAGAGGTTAGATAACGTACCGGGAATTATCTACACCATCTCTCGAGATGAATGCGATAATCTGGCGTCTCTGCTACGCCAAGAGGGGATCGGAGCCCAGCCATTTCACGCAAAGCTATCCAAGGAAGTCAAAGAACAGACTTTAGCCAAATGGGTGGCTAATGAACCAGGATACGATGTGATAGTTGCCACGACAGCGTTCGGCATGGGTATCGACAAGGACAACGTGCGCTTCGTCGTACATTGGCGAGTTCCTAAGTCGTTCGAAGGTTACTACCAGGAAGCAGGCAGAGCTGGGCGGGATGGCAACGCTTCGTACTGCTTCCTGTATTACAGTCGCGAGGACAGAGACAGGGTCTGCAGCCTTATAATGCGGGATCGCGACACCAAGAGCTCGAATTGGGAAGCACGAGCGTCCAGCTTGAGGGCACTGGCCGAATATTGCGAAAGCATATCGACCTGTCGCCACAAGCTGATCTGCGACTATTTTGACGAGAGATACACCCCGGCGTGTGACTATGCATGTGATTATCATAAGGATCCAACAGGCCTCCAACAGCGATTCATCCGCGGTCTAGCCAGCGAAGAGTGGGTAAGCACACAGCGCCAGGAGGGGCTCCTGGAAGCCGACTGGGATGAATGAAATACGGATCATGCGCAGCGGATGGGTAGGGATAGCACGGATGACTTTGTGCTACCTGTCAGTCGAGTCGTATTGCGGAACTGCGCGAATCAGGCAAGTCGCCGAGGACTAGAATATGCAAGACGGTGCCTCAACAATGGCAAGCCTTCCAATCGGCCATCTGCCAAATTGACCCCGCAATATCCCGCCCGCTCCAAGACCCGAGCTTCATCTCCAGTAACCCTAGTCCACCGGTTTCGTCAGTACATTGGCTTCTCGTACGTTGCCCTACCATCGTTTCATCCATTCAACGTGGTCGTTTCATTTCTGAGCCCCTTTCTGGCCTAATTTGCACAAGTGCATAGCGATAGCGATAATAGGACGTGAAACCCCCTTCGTCGAACCAAAGCCAACAAATGCCCGACTCTGTGACGCTCCATCCGGCAGTTCCTCCGCATCGGCCGGCATCTCATCCCGAGGCGGACCGGGGGTCTTCGACGACTGCATCGCCGCCGAATGACCATGTCGCGCCTTATTCAGCTACGGCCTCAGCCGGCAGTTCATCGTATCAGCCTCCGAGGTCTCCACCTTTCCTACCTTCGTTTCCCTCTTTCCCGTCTTCCATTACCAAAGCCCCGCCGTCAGTGTGCGGCTCACGGACTGCGACTATGACCGCGACCTCACCACCGACCACGATGGGTCGCGGTATAGGTTCAATCGACGGTTCCGGGACGCGATCCAGTGGCGCAACTACGGCAAATACGTCTCTATATGCCCATCTACCTTCCCGCGACTCACAACTGCATGTCGCTGAGGCGCGCACAGCACTCCTAGCATCCATGTCAAACATGATTGATAGCGAGCTGCAGTCACGTGCGTCACTTCTACACTCCAATGCTGCAGCGCTATCGCGACAGGAGCGGGACGTCGCAAAGGCGACCGAAGCGCTGCGCAAGGAGAACGACAAGCTGGCCAAGGTCGCGAAGGATACCGGGCGCAAAATCAAGGAGCTCGGCAACGTGCAGAACTGGGCCGAGGTGCTCGAGAGAGACTTCTTGGTCTTGGAGGAGACTGTGAGGCTGGTGAGAGATAGTAGTCCCGAATGCGACAGTAGCTGTAGCGAGTGCTCCAGCGGTTCTTGGTCGCATAGTGAGGATGAGCCGGATGGTGAGAGATCAAATAATGCCGTGAGTGAACGACGTGAGGAGGATAGTATGGCGGCGCAAGTAGCTGTCAGAAAGGAGAAGGGAAAAGGGGTAGACCGGCCTGCTGCGAACGGTTCCGGGACGATAGTCTCGCTCGATGAAGCTGTACTGGAAAGTCTGGCTGAAGCTATGGCGACGGACATTTACATTGGATCTCGGACAACTGGGCGGAGCGCCCCCCAGGTTTCGTGAACTGGGACCGGCGCATGGTGCTCACTACGCCTGGCTTTCGAATAACGCCTGTTCTCTCCATTTTGATAGCATTTAAAATAATCAACACGGGTTTCATCTGCATATTGCTTAAGGTTAGTGACCTATGGTCAGTTAGGGGTGTTAATAGCTAGGTTGAACGAGTCCACGATTGAACGGGTTTTGGCAATGTATGATACCAATTTGGAATGCAATGCTGCTTTCTATGTCTCTTCTTCTCAGTCTCTATGTAACTATCAATGATACGATAATACCAGATGCCAAGTATGTAAATTGTATACAATCCTCATCCTGAGATAATACTGGCGTTGATCGACATTAAACGTACGCGTCGAGACCGCATCAAAAGATGAGCCCGGTTACAACAGACCGGGGAGCATAACACACCGCTTCCTCTTGTACTTGTCTCCAAACTGCTCACGGTAGGCCTTCTCCTTGCCCCGGCCCCAAATGTACATGTAGTACGAGCCAATGACGATGAAAACAACCAGGACCGGAGAGCGCGTGACGAGAATAATACCGATCCAAGCAATGATTTCGAACATGTAGTTGGGGCAAGTAACGAGGCTGAAACCCAAGCCAGTAGGAATCTTGCGGGTCGTCTCGCCGGGCTTGCGAAGAGTCGAGAGATACCAGTGGACGTTTGCGTTGCAGAGTTCGCCGAAGGCGTAGAGACCAAGACCGACGATATCGAGGGTGGAGGAAAGGAACTCTTCTCCACGCGCCGCAGGGGAGAACGGAGCGTAGATCTCAAGTGCGCCCAAGAGACCAGCGAAGACCCAGTAGAAGAACGAGTTTCGCACGATGAATGCGGCCGGCATCGTGTTTGCGCTGAACTTGTGGACGAACAGAACCTCCAGCTCACGCTTCACGAAGTGCGCCATGATCATGGCGAAGGCAGCCTGCTGCACAGACGTGAGCGTGCCCGAGGAAGCGGCGGCGGTCGGGGCGGGCACGTAATCCTTAAGGTAGGGGTAGACGGCGGGATAGAGCTGGTTACGGACGCCGACGAACAAGGGATGGAAGATCAGGGGACCGAAGTATTCGCAGAGATATACCAGTCGCCAGGAGATTTGAGGACCTGTTTGGCAAAGATGCAATTAGCATAGTGTATCGCATTGATGGTTAAGGGTCAACCATACCAAGATCCTTGACAATGATTTCCCCTTGCTTCATGACGGCCGCCTCCTCTCGCAGCACGGCATTGCGATCCTTGAGGGTCTTCTTCGTGACGGGGTTGAATATGCCGATTCGGTTGAAGTCGGAGGTCTTGGTCGCCCGGGCGATTTCCTTTTTCGCGTACTCGACAGTCGCGCCATCGGGGAGTTCAATGGTCGCCGGGAGACCCTTCAAGCCCTTGCGCGAGCGATTGGTGACTTTGAGCGTGAAACCCATGTTGTTGTTGTTGTCTTTCCCACGGGAGTTCCTCCAGCTACCGTGTGGAATTGGCACGATTCAGCGTAGGTGCAGATAGCTGCCGACAGTCCAAGTTGAACCTTCGGATGATTTTCTGCGGAGACTCTCCCGGGAAGAGAAGAGTTGAAAAAGTTCGAACCTGCTGCGTCCACTCGCAAGCTGCCCCTCTAGCGTGCCTGCCTATGTATGCAGTGCAGGTAGTAATCCGTGCTTCGTGATGGCTTCGTACGGATTCGGTACCTACCTTCACAGGCCTGTAGATGCGACGTGACCCGCCTTTTTTGGGTGGGAAACTGCCAACACTAAAAAATTGTTGAGTGAGTGTACATTGCAGGTACGAAAGGGCGGAAGCTGTGCCCGCTGCTTAGCCATTGACATGGTTACACTTTCTACGTCATCACAATGTGGCCCGTCAGTATCACCACCTGCAAGGCTTATCGGCCCCATTTTATGCACGGAATCGCTTTATTAAGTACTCGAAGCTTAGCAGGGTACGGCCCAATAGTACGAAGAGTACTTGGCTGACGGGGCAGCTTTACACAGACACGAAAGTGCCCGCTACCTACGAAGTACGGATTACGGATTACTTAACCTAACCGGGGCTCCGACTAGTGCACCATAATCCGTACTAGCCTCCACGTTCTCCAGCAGTCCGAAATCCAGCGGGCTCCGATTCACACACTTCCATCTTCTCGTCAGAGTCCAGGCCGTCAACACCCATGGCCTTGATGAGATCCAATCGTTAGTACTCATTTTGTGAACACCCGTTCGCGAACGATGCCGCCGCCAAACACACCAGAGGAGGGCCTGGTGTCTATGAGAACCACTCTCGCCCTCCGGCCCTTCGTCCAAGCGGAGTCGCCCTCACGCCCCAACGTCGACTTCGGCGCTCTGGAGTACGAAGATGAAGTCGACGAGAACCTGATATGCCCAATCTGTCGCCTTCCCATGGTATCGCCGACGATCACGAATTGCGACCACGTGTTCTGCCACAAGTGTATTGTCCAGGCTCACAGCCTGAACCCCGTCTGCCCGGTGGATCGGCTGCCTCTGAGAATCACCGAAGGGACTCGGACGGCTCCTAAGATCATTCACAACCAACTCGACAACCTCCTAGTGCGATGCCCGAATCGATCTCGTGGCTGCAGACAGTCTGTGGCAAGGTGTCTTGTTGAGAACCACGTGGCCCGCTACTGCGACAAGACCCCTGTGCCGTGCCCGCACCCGTTCTGTGACAAGAAAGTGTCTCGCAAGGACTCCGGGAAAGGGTGTCTTCACTACAACGTGATATGCGAGTACTGCGATCGTGTTTACATGAAAGCGGACCTGGAGGAACACCAGGATAACCAATGCACCAACAGAAAGAAAAGCTGTGAGTTATGCGAGGCCGAGTTTGTCCGGCACAAACAAGATGAACATAACAAGGAATGTCCAGAGGTAGAGGTTTCATGCAAGTTCGCGCAGCTCGGATGCGCTACCTTGGTAAAGCGCAAACAGATGGAGCAACACAGCAGGCTATGCGAATATAGAGTCGTTGGGCCGATCGGAGAACAGCTGGCTGAACTTCGAAGCGAGCTCACGGCTCTTCAGGAGAAAGACCGACTCCAGGAACGCCGCTTAAAATTCCTCGAAAACAAGGGGTTTTCTATGTCTACAGCAGCGACATCAGAGACCATGCCAGATATCGGCCTGCCTGCGGCAGCTTCCCCCGCGGATCCGGCCCCTTACGAGTCACGAGACCAGTATTTCTTGTCGCTTTTCGAAACCGTGGAGACCAAGGTCGAGCGTCTCTCCTCTGCTCTAAACGAAGTTGAAGGACGACATATCGTCATGCTGTTCAACGAAACACTACCTATTAAGGATCAACTTACCGAGATTCGTAGTACGTTAGGAGTCCTCGGAATGCACGTTCGCTGGTTGATGAACTTCCGCCTTCAGGAGAGGCGGGGCCACACAGCAAGCTCACCGAGCATAAGTGAATCTATAACCGCGTCCCAAAGCGGTACTAATGATACAAGCCTTCCTCGTCGGACTAGTGACACTCGACGAGAAAACCCTCCCCGGCTATGAGAATCTGCCGACATCCTAAGATTCTACCATGCCAACAGCGCCAATCGTGCAAAAGCCCTCACAAAATGGGTCATACCTAGTGGCATGTTATGCCCTTAATTTCCGAATTTTATTGATATCGATTCCCAATACTGCATGGCCATGATCTTCAAAATGGCTATGTTTCCTAGCTGTGTGCAGAACTAGGACGCAGCGACACCCACGACATTTTACCAGCGTCAGCCAGAATTCTTTGTGGGCTTTAAGCAGCGATTTGGTTCATCGACTTTAGTTTCCGGTTTCTAATCTGGGTTACAAATGTATGGCTGCAAAATAATGATGCCGGTCGATTAATGAGACTAAAGCGCACAGCAGATACCGGGTCATTTCGAGATGACCCTTGAATCTACTCGCCGAGTAGTTTCGAGAAAGCGAATACCATATAGCGGCTTGTCAGAAAAGCGAATTTTCATCATTGCTGAAAGATGAAGCCTGGAATATTGTCAAAACTGGGGATACTATAACTCTCTTGTGTGGTGATCTGTCAATAGACCTCATATTCTGTCACGAGTTGACAGGCAGTTCATAGCGCAGAGAGATGCCAGAATCACTGACAATATAGTAGCTTGATAATACGATGAGTGTCTAGATGTGAAGTACGGAAGACTGAGAGACTTGCTATTGAGGCCTGGTTCGTACTAAATGAACCACATGAGAAACCACTCAATGTCCGATTCTTCCCCCGCTGAAGAAACGTAACCCCTTTTCACTGGAACCGAAGCTACACATATTAGACGTTCTGAGCCAGTTTCTCACCAGGTCCGCCATAAAGGTCATTGTAGATATAGAAATCAACGTAGTTCACATGATTCCTGACTATACACCACACAACTCACTCATCATAAAGCACAGAATCTCGAATAACTTCAATATCTTCTCTATTAGGGTATCAACACCTACCTAAGGCTCAAAAGAAAATACGCTAAACAACAACAACAACAACAACAACTCATTATCACTCGCGCTCAACCATAAAAGCCAAAAGCTTCATGATACGCACATACCGATCAAACTCCCGATCATTCTCATAATCCTTACCACCACCCCCATCCGTCACGGGGCGCGGGACATCGAACCTCGCCCCCTGCTTCGAATCCCAAAACGCCGTGACCCGCAACACAAAGCCCGCAACATGTGGCTTCAGCTCATACGGCCTCTCAATACCCAACTTCGAGACGTAGGCCAGCAGCGCGTCGGCCGCGGATCGGGTGATGTTGCTGCCGATGGCGAACTGGCGGAACTCGGCAGACAGCTCCAGCTCGTAGAGATAGTCGTCGACATCCTTCCAGTCGGGCAGCTTGTTCTTGGTGGGCACGAGGCAGCGGTTGCGGTAGATGCGGAAGGCCTCGCGCAGCGGGTGGGCAACGAGCAGGGCGGCGACGTCGCCGTCGGTGCGGAGGCGGAGGTGCGTCCGGAGGGCGGTGACTGCTTTGCTCTTGCGCTCGCCAAGGTAAGTATCAATGTTATCAATGCTATTGGACATGGTCAAGGACCTTTTCTTGTTTATGCCTCCTTATTTCAGGTTTCGTTTGTTTCTGGTTTGTTTTGGGCCCTTGTTTGCTCGTTTTTGATTTCCTTCTCTAGGGAAATCTGACAGAGTGATGAAGGTCTGTAGGATCTGCCGAGGATTTTTTTTCTGCTCATTTAATTTCCCTGTTTGCCCGTTTAACCAGCGCCTACGCGGGCGGCATTTATCTTATTTATATCCCTAGGCGGTGACGGGGTTTCTTTCGGGAGGGCCCCATAGACCTCGAAGGATTTTTTTTATGTGCTCACCTTCTTTATTCAACTTGAATAAGCCCCTTTGAAGTGGGACTGTGGGTTTCGAAATGGAACGCGGACATTCAAGTCGTCTGAACAAGTGCCATTGTTCGGGTTCCCAGCCTGCTTTGTTCATTTTTCACGGACATGCGTGTCTCTGAAAAGGCGGTGGATTCTGCTTGGTTACGCGGGAGTTCACAGGTCGGTTAGAGAGACGAACGCGTTGGGATCCGGACGCTATGTACCCCGGCTTTTAACCAGGGACCCGAACGTCAGCGTCATTGCGAGATACGCCGAGTAGCGTAATCGAACAAATGGCAGCGAACATCGCGAGAAACACGACACAGTAGAGAGAGCTACGGAAGTCCTTACTGTTGTCAGGGCGTCTGATTCGTTCTACTGTCCAGAGTTGTACAAACGAGTTGGCAAGGGTTCTCTCTCACGGTGGAAAGGGGGTCACCAGATGCCAAGTCAGAGCAGTCGAATCGAACTCGAATGGAATTGCTTCAAATATACTGCTAATAAATTAACTTGTCAAGAATCTAGGTCACGCGAATCGAAAAAAAGAATAATAAAGTGGTGTAATCTAGGTAAACAAATACTATGTAGGTAGTATTTCGAAGCTAGAAGAGCAAAGCAGCATGCCGTAGTATTGCAGGAAAAGCAGCGAATGGGGGGACTTGATCTCTGCAAATGCCCAAATGCTGCCTAAATTTCTCCCGCAGACCGTTTCTCAGGTCCTCTAGGGATCCGATCTGACTGCCGTACCACGTCGCTACCGTCAAGATGTAGGGAGGACAGAAAAATTAAGTCATAGAGCCAAGGCAGTGTTGGCAGAGAACAGCAGACAAAGTAAAGATGTCACTAGTCAAGTCGGAACAGCACCAGGTGCCAACTTGCAAGCTATGTCAGCATCACAACGTACAATGCATCCAATATACAGCAGAAACGGATCGCGAACAGGCCCCTATAAAGGGCTCATCAGAGCCGTCGTAGGCAAAATCTCGATATCCATCCCGAACAAAGACTCCATAATCCTAGCGGTCGCGCCCAACCACGTTTATCGAGTGCTACCATAGGCGCTAATACGGCCACCAGAAGCTCGATGGAGCAAGCTGTGCTTGCCCATGAGACCATGTTCCTGAGGAATGACCTCGCTCTCGCTTCGACTAGCTAGGTCGTCCTCGTCGTCCTCGACGATCTTCGTTGGGATCTCGCTCGAGATGCTACCGTATTGCAGGCTTGACCTTTCCGGCGTGGTCATTGTCGACGCATATGACATCGATGTGCTGCTACGGTTGGGGATCAAATCCGGAGTTGGGGGAATGCTGGAGAATCGCCCCGATGGGTGGAGCAGGGTGTCCTCTCCAACTTCGGAAGTGACGGTCTCATGCCCGTCCTCGCTCGGGGCAACCGAGAGCGTGCTGATCCGGCGAGACGCTCTAGGCCGCTCACTTTCAGCATCGTGAGCGAGCTGCAGACCCTCTACGGCAGCTTGACATTGCTCAGCAATATTCCTAATAATGTGAGCAATGGCATCTGTCTTATCCTTGAGATGACGGTCTGCAACATCCTTGAAGCTGGCGGCGGAAATGCGCCGATCGTGGGTAAGGCTGGGAGTGCGAAGACGACCTGAGAAAAATATGAGTATTTGCCATCGGCCATAGAGAGAGGCGAGTACTTACCATTGGAGTCGAACTCCTCCTCCTCGTCATCATCCAAGAAGCCTTCCCGAAGCTCGCTCATCATGTCATCGGGCGTCGTGAGCGACTGCACCAAATGTTCCATGTGATGAGACTGTCCGCCAATCAGGCTGCGTAGATGCAGGACAACGCGGCGTGCCTCGTCTCGCTGACGCACCATGGTAGCATTAGTCTGTTGCAGCGCAGCCAACTCCTTCTTGTTGCGCTTACGCTCCCGCTCGAGCTCCTCTGCAATCTCTTGCTGCAGCACGAGCGCCTCCAGAGCATCGTCGCGTTGCTTCTCGGTGCCGCCCAGACGAACAGCAAGACGAGCGTTATCATCCTTCTGTTGATCGACCAGCCCAAGCAACCGCCGGTTCTCGCGCTTATGCGTCTCAATCTTAATCTTGAGATCTTGCGTCTCTTTAGTGAGCTGCTCGGCGAATGACTGGAATTTGAGGAACTGCGGGGGGACGAGTCAGCAGATGGTAAGCAACGAATGTCAGCTTCGACACTAACCTGTTGTTTCCAGCTCTCGAGCTCTTCGACTAGATAATTGTTCCTCTTAGTAACCTTAGCTAGTTCCGTATCCATGCGGCCCTTCAGATTGATAAAGTCTTGCCATGCTTCCATAGCATCCCGTGAGTACTGGTTTCTCTCTCGGACGATTTCATTCAGATGTCTCATGGACACCTTCGTCATCAGGGGCTTCTTCACAGAGCCCCCGAAGACCGCCTTGAGCCCACTATTACGTCCCTGAGCATATGTTAGCACAAAACTCGAGCATCATGAATAGGTATGAAAAGCCCTACCATCTTTTCGCAAACACGATCCATGACGGACATGATGGAATCTTGGTTCCACCACTCAGGGTCCTGAATCGACTCAACCTCACCACGCATGACAAAGATCTGTCCGGCGGGAACAAGCTTCCCACCCCCATAAGCAGATCGAAGATGGTGCGGCACACCAGACGGAGTCACATCGCCATTCAGGGCCTGGGTAAGTCGAGCCACAAACTTATTGCGTTGGCCAGTGCTAAGTGCCGTTGGCGGGCTTGATGTCAGGACAAAGTTGCGATCGAGATCAACGACGAGAGCATCGGTGGGCGCGGTGAAAAGCGTTCGGCACTCGGCGGTAATACCAAGGATATACGGTCCAGGCTCCTGGACCAGATCTTTCGCATGACGAGCATGCACAACCGGCACATACAGACCACTCCACTCGTAAACTCGGACACAGAATCGAATGGTTTCAGCGGCTACAGTCAGCATCGCGGGATAATGACTGACGAAAATGATTCGTCGCGTAGGGGACATTGCCGCCTCAACTACACCCACAATGTTAGGAATCGATAAACAACACCAGAGCGGCCACATAGCAAAGTTCTGGAAGCCAGTGGGCGACGACGGGAACTGATAGCAGAGGGCATAGTCCTTCATGTCGATGCGAACCAAGTCGTTAAGCCGAGGTGCCGGGAAACTGAGTATTCTAGACACCTCCTCGGCATGGAAAAGATTGGTCGCCTTGTTCCAGTGAATCCACATGCCTCGAAGGTAGTCTCCGAGAAGGTCATAGATCGGATACCGTGACAGGAAAGACAAGCAGTACGGGATCCAGTATGTCTCGTCGGGGTTGTCATAGAAGTCGGCCTCGGTGCGCTTTCGCAGATCTCGGATCGTCTCCGCTCGTTTCTCGTCGGCGCGCGACCATACGCGCAAGGAAATTCCATAGAGTGTGTGCGACGAATCCTGTTGTAAGACAAATGCATGGTGGACACAGTGAGGCTGGCTACGACCGGTGCAAATTTCAACATCGTGGGGGAAGCAGGCCTACACAGACACGTTAACATCACAAACCAAGAGCGGGGTTCCTGGGTCTATGAGCTGGGTATTTCACATACGCGCATTGCAGCATGAAGAGCCCTGGCAATGTCATTGTCCTGTTCCAACCGAGGGCTGCTACCGAGAATCTCTGGCAGCCAGAATTGGCCGACAGCGCCTTTCATGTGGCCAATCTTACCCTGAGACGGGGCTGGAGCTTTCACCCATTGCGACGGTTCACGGCCGACACCACACACCATGTAGGCATGGGTGAGTGTCTTCGGAGTTCGTTGTTGTGGTTTGCCATTGAGAGTACCGGCGATCGGCTGGGTGATGCGAGAGTGGAGAGAGGAGCTTCGGCTGGGGATCGCGACGCTGTTATCGATTTGATCCAGGCCACTCGGACGGGCCTCACGCTCACTGGTACGCGGCCGCGTAAATGACGAATGAGAATGGAGTGATGGTGCCATTGTTACCGTGGCCGTGGCCGTATGTAATTCTCGCGTGCTGATTGACGGCAAAGTATCACTTTGTGCAGGAACCGCACAGGCCCAGACGGCACCAGCCGCAGGATGAGATTGAGGCTGCGAATCAGCTGCACACCAGTCAGGAATCGTTACGAAAGGACTAGATTCGAAGTGTTTTCCAAACGGCTCGTCGGGGCCGTCGTCTTCGAACCTAGTCTTAACCGGAAAAGACGAAGGTCATGACCAGGCTGGCAAGGCGACGGGGAGCGTTTGTTTTCTCGTTGGCTCGAACCCGCGTAGAGAATGCGTCAGACTCGCTGATGCTTCTTGGGGGGGATCGGGACAAGAGATCTAAGGGGGGGTGAAGAACTCGGATGGTCTGTGAGCTTCGAAAGAAGAAGGGTTTGGAAGGGAGGGAGACCGGAAGGATGGCAACTAGACGGCCGGAGCGATGGCTGACTACACACAATAGTACTATACACTAATAAGGGAGCGTCGAGCCGGGTCCAAGTCTTGTTGCTCGGAGCAGGAATGGGTAGGTAGCTAAGGACGAAGTAAGGAACGTGGAGGATGAGCTGAGGTGCTGCGTGTGCGCAGAGAGTCAATGTTGTTGTCTCTGATGTGAAGCGCAGAAGCCCGATCTGGGGGGACAATTGCCTGCACTGTGACGGTAGAGGGGGGACAAGGAAAGAATGTAGGTAGGTATGTAGGTAGTATGTAAGTAAATCCAGAGAGAGCGAATGACCGTGATTGACAGGTCAGATGGTGGTGGATGTAGGATGTACGAAGTAGCGTGACCTGCCGGTGAGTTGGGTTGTGACTGGAGGTGATGGCGGAGCGGCTGCTGCAGCGTGAATGAGGGAAAAGACGTCGTACATCGGCCGGGCCAAGTTCCAGCGTGCAGGTGCAGGTTTTCTCGTCTGAAAGCAGGGATGCGCTCCAAGTCTGCCGTACAAACGAGCACTATATTTCCCATAAATTGAGGTAGGCACCTAAGCAAGTGCTAAGCTGTAGGGAGTTATGCACTAACTGCATGCCTGCCTAGGTTGGTACGCAGTAGGCAGGTAGCGCTAGCTGCGTAGTGCATGTACCTAAGATGCGCTACTGTGCAGGAGCTGCTGCTACCCCCACTCCACTGTGCTGGTAGCGGCCAGCCTGCCGAGCGAACGGGCTAGGTACACAGTACCTCGGCCGGCCCCGCCTTCTTACATTGCCCATTATTGAATGGCGAGGTTACCGCGGTAACCGGCCAGCCCTGACGCCTGCAGCGAGGGTCGACAGGTCCCGGCTACCAACCACCTGTCCTCTCGCTACATCACTAATGCGTCTAGCGTCGCATGAGAGCCGTGCTCGAAGCACGAAAGGGGAAGTCCCTCCGGCTCTGCTGCAGGTAGAAGTACATCATACCTAAATATACACCGGTGTCGGCTAAGCCTAGTTCAGCAAAGCTACATACCTGGGCGTCGGAAGCGCTAATGCAGGGCCAATGAGGAGTTGGAACCAATCCAAGCGCGAAATTTTGGGAAGGCCCAACCACACCCCGTTGGCGGCCCAATGAGCGCGCAGACTGTTAGATTAGTGTATCTCTGGTTTCCGAGATGGGCGAAACAAAGGAAAGGGGCAGCCCTAGTGACGAAGTGAGCGGCCGCGAGGGCAGCCCGTATCGTGAACTTATCAACACGGTCGCCTTAGCACGGTGCTCGGTAATCAGGTCTTATGAGGCTTGAACCACCGCATTTGCTTTTTTGAAACCACGGAGTTTTGAGACACAATAAATATGAAACAGAAAGGACCTCCAAAAATGACAGCACAAGTCGCCTCGTTACGAACTGCTTCCGTACGGGCTTCGACAAGAAACTTCAAGCCGGCAGCTGCACGTCCTGGTACGAATAAGTGGCACACAGCGCACGTCATCGGCCATCTTCGTGTGTGTGGTAGGGTTCGCTAACTGGTAGGGCGAGTGAATCAGGTTCAAGAAGCAGTCATTGTTCTGCGTATGAGGCGAATTAATAACACAGCCAGCCAGGTATGTATGTGTTCACTGTTGGATCGATGCTGACTTTAACCGAGTCGCTCTCAGTTGTCGTTCCTGGTATGTAATAACAAGAGTGTGAATATGCCTGACTGTTTAGGTACCTATTTACCTATCGGCATTCGCGAGGAGTACTTGTACCTACCATTACAAGCGAGTCGACTCAAGCCGATGATGTTCCGCCAATTCGAGAGCGCAGGACGGAAAAGCAACCCGGGTGACTGCATTCGCGTGTTTGATTGATCATGGAATCCGGCCATTTAAAGCATAAGCAATAGGAATCCTTCATGAGTAGTACCACATGTGCCTTGACTCGCCAACAAGCCTCATGTTGAGGGCGCTGATATTGCCATTACTACGGCGAAGTACTAGGCAGGCAACTACAGGCAACTACTTTATACCGGTTGTACTCCCGGGATAATTGCAGTACCTGCCTACGATTCACGAAAGGTCATCTGCAGCTCTCGGCTGAATTGGATTCCAGGCGATTCTCGGATCCGAATGGATGGTCACTGGCTGAATTGGTACGAAATACGTACTCGTACAGGCAAGGGATGAATGACACTGTGGGGAATGTAAATACCTAGGTATCCTAGGTATTTACTCCTTATTGTTGTTGTTACGAATATTTCGTACACGGCGTGTTGTTGTTGGTCAGATCCAATGACCTGCGGAAGGCCATGTCTGGGTTGACCGTTATGCTGATCGAGTTTCAGCCAGTCGTGCCATCGGAAGGGAAGGGTTAGCCACTGAAATGCGGCGGCAAGCCATCAACACCTCAAGGTCGAAAAGTGCCTTACGATGAGCGGTGTCTCATGTCTCATCGAAAGTGAGAGCTCAGGCTATTCCGTACGGATGATAACCAAACTCCACCGCGAGCGTTTTGTTGGGTGCTGTTAGACAACCACAACCATTCCATGGCTCGGGCCACGTGATCTCCTCGGGTTCGTTTCTTGGGTTTCGCGATGGGGCTCATCCTGGAAATCACGCAATGCGATGCAAGGCGAGATGGACGCGGTACGGAATACCAAGGTACGTACATATGTAGGTACGAATCAGGTGTTAGCGAAGAGCAGCGGCTGGAGACTTTGATAGAGCTTCGGTTGACGAACTCGGCTGTCATGCATACATATCAGGATTCGCTATAGCCATTAGGCTCACTGCCCTCACCGGATAGCCGTACGCTACTATTCGCTGCTTCGCCGATTATACCAGCTGATGGTCATTGAAGAATTCCGTATCTGCTCACACCTTGGTTCTTTTACGGAAGAGCCACATCTCAGCGGGAACTGCTTCTTTTTTTTGCTTGTCTTATTCCGTGGTCCGTACGGCATATTTGGAGGTCGTATTGTTCTAGAATATGACAATAATTCGTGGTCGGATCTAACTGATGTAGGAAACATAGATGATGAGAGAAAATCTGAGAATTCCCAAGAGGATCTTGAGGGAATGATCTTCTGACTATCATGATGTATCTCACACGTAGATTTATATGCGCCTACAGCAAAGATATACCCTCGGTGTACTTGTTCGATCCCTCATGCACGCTATCAGCGCAAATCAACCTTCCCCTCACGGTTAGTGTGCATTATGTGCATTAACGTGCATCCACTATAACCACGCTACAGAAGCACCTAATGATAGCGCTTCAACCACTGAAAGTTCAGCATGCAGTGTTGGGATCACGCGGCAGCGACACCCCCTCACGATGAGCGTGTGACGCTATTAGGCCGGGCGAGTAGGCGTTCCTTCCTTAGGCTCTCCGTCAGGAAGGCACTCACGGGTAGAGTTCACGGGTAGAGTTCAATGGTAGCGAGAGCTTCTTCAGCCGGAAGGTTCACCCCGAAAACTCCCAAGGAGCCAAGCTTCAAGCTCATCCTTAGACGCCCTCAGCAATTTTCCTGTATCCAAATCCACATGCGGACCACATCCTGACGCTCTAATGGCTGCAGGTCACGAACCGACGGCGACATCTGCCGTGTAACGCCCACTTCGAATTGGGGGGTTTCTTCGGTACCCAACCTGGTTTTAGCTGGGGTTTCATCGAACAGGTACTGCTGCTTCCACCGCCCTATGAGCGCCTGGCATCGATATTTCGCTTCTGCGTCGGCCGCAAGCGCTTCTTCAAGGCGTTTCATCCATGCCGACGCGGGAACAATTTCAAATGGGACGGTCCCTGGCTCATTCGAAACCCATTCAAGCATCGCATGCCATGAAGGCGACTTGTGTGGATTGACCACGTGGTACACAGGAACCTCCGAATGCCCCTGAGATGCAGTTGTCTGTTCGCTACCACGAGGAAGAGCAATCTCGATCACCGCCTTTGCGGCCTTGTCAACGGGTAACCAGTTGAGAGACTCTCCTGTGAGGTCAGGGAGACACGACGTGAGCTTAACCGTTGAGAGCAACAACGGATATGCTTCCTTCACATTCCAGACACCGGATTGGTTGCCACAGAGCTGCCCAGCACGGATGATGGAGATGGTAGGCGGTTGCTCAGACGGCCGTGTTCGGTCGTTTGCTTCAGTCGCTTGAGAATATGCGAGAGCGCATATCTGTTCTGCTACCCACTTGGATCGCGAGTATCCTAAAGATGACGCATCTCTGGGTTCCGATGAAATCCTCTCCGGTACTGACCTAGAATTGGAGTTGCTAATTGCTGCGGTCGAGCTGATGAAGTAGAATCTGGCGCCACTGGCACATGCTACGTCTATCAGGCTTCGTGTACCCGCAAGGAGCCTTTCGAATGATCTAAGCTCCAGATTGAAGTTGACTGTCCAAGCCGAGTGGATGATGTGAGTTGCTTCGTGAACGAGGCATGATCGGTCTTTGTCTGATAGACCAAGATTGGAGGCCGACAAATCGTATAACAAGCAGACGACTTTCTCATTGAATGCCTTGGAATACTCCAGCTCTTTCTCACTACGCAGCCGCCATTTTGTCAGGGCTGCAGCTAAGGCTTTTTTTGCCGCGAGGGGCGATCTTCCGCGCACGAGACAGTACACGGTATTTAGACGCAAATCATCGACGAGCTGATGTAGAATATGGACACCGAGCGCGCCTGTCGCCCCGGTTAAGACCACGACCTTACCTAGCTTCCTGATCCCGGTGCTTTGAGCTACTCTCACTCCAGCGTACATGTCGACAAGGCGCTGCATGTGTCCAAACGCTTCCTCCTCGCGACCGCAAGGTAAACGGCTTTCTCCCTGACGGAGTTGCTTTAGAGTCATTGCCAGTTCCAGGACGCTGCCATTATCGTATATTATATTGCGAGGTAGTATATCGGCATCTGGTGGCAACAGGGTGGCCTGTATGCGCTGCGCAATCTGCGCACAAGCGATCGAATCAACGCCTTGCTCGTAGACGTCTTGTTCGGGGTTAATCTGACGACCTAGTACCACTTCGAATTGCTCGGAGATGAACGCTACGAGCTCGTTATCCGATACGCAGTGCTTTTTCTGCATCTTTTCCGAGCTACTGTTGTAGGCTTGTTCGATGGCATCGGCATACTGAGTTTCAGCTTGGTGTCGAAGGATGGTCCCCTTGCTACTTCGTGGCAATTGTTTCTCCTTTTCCCCCACCTGGAGTATGACTACGTTCGGCCGTGCTATCCGGGCATGCCGTGATGATATACGATTCAATCTCTGGACGTCCGGCCATATTTTCTCAAGACACTCGTCATCGGACAGATCCTGCTGGTCAACGAACAGTAGCGCTCCGGCGTAGTCTCTGCCTCTTCCAAACACAAGCACATTTTGTACCATCTTGTTAGAAGACAGAATCTCATCTTCCATGGGCGACGGGTCGAACTTCTTGCCATTAGCAAGTACGATAAGCGTATCGCCTCGGCCATGATACCGCCAAGCGTTAGGAGTCTTAAGGTGTGGCTCGAATAAGTCCGCCGTCGCATAAGATCCATCCTCGCGATTTGTCATCAGTCGAAGCGGCCATCTCTGCTTCACGACTAGCTCCGACAACCCCTCTTCGTGGGACTCGAATGCTAGGAACTCAGAGTTGTCGACTGCCCTCAGATACTGCCACTCTCTGTCTTTGGTATAGTCACGGTGAGAAGACATCAGAAAACCGCACTCGGTACTGCCCATACGTGAGAGGAGCTTGACACCTGAGTCTATGAGTTTGTTGCCAACGATAGGGGATAAGGGAGCACCTCCTATCCCGACGAGCTCCATCGACTCCAACATCTTGACGCCGGCGTTCTCTTCAATCTCGGCTAACATCTGTAACACATAGGGTACGGAGGAGAAATACTTGACACGGGTCGTTCCGCTCATTTTGCGGGCAAAGTTCACCGCTTGTCTGATGTTGTTGCCTGTTACTGGGATTACACCTTCGGGAAAGAACCATATAAGAGCCCCACTAGTCCATGCACGGAGTGCGTCCGCGAGGCCGCCGTGGTATAGCGGTGTTGTTGTGAAAGTAGCCCTCGGATAGGGGTCGGTGAACACTGGCAGACAACCTACGGCCCCCCATTCTGTTTGGAAGATAACTTTTGGTAAGCCAGATGAGGTACCGGAAGTGTGCCCGAGAAATGCAGTTTTTGATGTTGACTTTCTCTTTATTCTCACGCCTGGAATGTTGGACTCCGGTGCCAGTCTCTTATAGTAGTCTGGTATCTCAATAACGCTTATATCCTGCCGGATTTCCAACAATTGGTCTTTATGACCCTTATCCACGAGGATTACCCGGACGTCAGCCTCTGAGCAGAGATGCTCAATGGCATGGACTTCCAATTGCGGACTACATAGTGGTCAGCATTCATCATGGCAACTATATTATGGCTCTTACGCAAAGAAGAATGTAGTACTCCCTAGCCGGAGCAGACCCAGCCACGAAAGAACAAGGTCAAGGCTGCTATGACAGAACAAGCCCACAGTGGTCGGGAACAGGTTGCTTTCTGTTTCCACGAGAGTCTGATTCAACTTCGTTGCAGCGCATCGTGACAACTGGTCGAGCTCGGCAAAGCTGACGAGATCTGGTTCTAGTTGTTAATGTCAGTTACTGAAAGCTCGATACATTACTGACTACCTCACGGAATACATACTTTGCTGTATTGACAGCTTCTCAACTCGTCGTGGGTTCGCAAATCCAAGAGCCGGCGATTCAGGACAGCATTTTGCCTGCCTGTCGATCAACTCCAGTACCGTGCCGAAAGAATGAGCTGAGATTTTACCCTGCTTCCTCAGAATTGCTGCCTCGCCCAAGGTACACGTGAAGTAATTGGGCTTTGCTTCACTCATGATGGCTTCGAGATCACGACATTGGTTGGTATGTTTCGCTGCTTTGCGGTGATCGCGTCTGAGGTGGGCGTACGAGTACGAACTGAACTTCTGACAAGTCTGTTCATCGTCATACTACCTACCTAGCCTTCAAAGACATGACATCGACCCGGGCGATGCATCATGAGGTCATTGACTACATACCTAAGACGCAAACAGACAAGATACCGGCTCCCCTAGTTGGTGAGCGGCAACGCTACTGCGCGAGGAGACTTTGGTGTCATAGTTAGTCGATGATCATCCACGCGAACCCGAACGAGACTGGATTTGAGACTATATGTAAGATGATATACAGAATGTGCTACGGATACACTAAAAACTGTCATGGGATCTCAGAAAACAAATACCTTGGTGGTACTCACGTTGATCCTGCTCCAACGGCGCCCGCGCCACCAAGCTGACAGTATGGTTAGTGGCAAGTACACATGATACAAAACGAAAGCCGGCAGAGGATCCCAGACTTCGAAGCTGCCTTCTTTCCAAGTAAGTAGATGTTCTAAGAAGGTCAAGATTGAGAGCAAAAAGCGGCGAAATCTAATAGTCCTCGCAAATAGTCGCTGCAGAGGATGGAAGAACAACGTTACCAGATCGTTCCCTATCCAATAACGAGGACGAGCTGTATCTGGCGGTACTACGAGAGCCTCCTTGCCGCTTGACTTCTTGGGACGCTCAATGACAGACAGGTATGCCCGGACCATATCCTGCATCTCTGCGCCCTGCTGCGCAAACAGAACCACGGCGGTGTGTGCACGAGGATTGCACTCAATGGCATAGACACGGAGTTCCGGGTCGATCTTGAAGTCGAAACTCAGATGTCCCGTCATGGTCTTTGCGTTCTCCCAGCGCTCCAGGAATTTGAGAGTAAATTCATGTAAGGCACGCCAGCGCGCGTCACCTCGGGGGAGTGGGGAGTAGTGCATCAGCAGCTCTGAACTCGGGCACACTACGAAACATTTCAACTGTCCGCGCACGACGAGGGCGTGCGTACAGTACTCTTCGTCTCCTGGGATATACTGCTGTAATATCCACGGCTTGGCGGGTGATATGGGAAGTTGAGAGACATGGTCTCTGGTCTTGGGTTCAGAAGAAAGGGGCAGGGGCAGCATGTCATCCCTGTTGATGTCGTTGATCCCGACGGGCTTCAGGATGTACTTCCTGTCTGGAGACGACCGTTTCTGTGTTAACAGTAACCGATAGACATCGTCGTGGGATGTGACATCATAAGTCTCCGGGACGGGGAGGCCTCGTTCCGTACAAGCGCGCATAAACGAGTTCTTCACATGCAGCGTTGACGTAGTCGCAACGTCAAACTGCACGCATTTGCACGAGGTATGCTCCTCAATGGCCTCCTTAGCCTGCGCATCCTCCACGGCACTGGCGACCCCTGAGCATGACACCCAGAGATCGACACCCTCATCTCTGACAATCTGTACCAGGAGGTCTGAGTAGTAGCCCCCCTTCTGCTTAGCGTGGTCCGGGCCGTCCGGCGACGGTAATCGACGGAAAGACGACAGGCTCTTTGAAAAACGGCCAGAACAGGGAATGATGTAAGAGTCCTCGAAGTCGGCGCCTATGACGCGATGGCCGGACAGGTAGAACGCGCGCGCTAGCGTCAACCCTTTGGCCATACCCACTCCGGTCACTAGGATTGTGCGGCGCGAGGAGCCGCCTCGTGTGGGTAATTGATGGCCCGGCTTGAAATACTGTCGGAGCGTGGAGAGGAACAGGACAGACACTGATATCGGGAGGAATAGGAGGCTCAGGAACACTAGGCTAAAACACCGGGTGGCGTCACTGTGGATAGACGCCATTGGAGTATGCGTATGAAGTGGACACGCGAATGAGAATACGAGGGCGCGGACACTAGAAATACGAAAACAACTGACTTCAACCAGTATCTACGGCAACGTCTGTGAGAAATCAAGTTCGTGAGTTGACTACGTTGACAACACATCATCTCCGCCGGCTTCACGACATCTCCTTTTATCTCCTCTCGCATCTTCTTTCTCCGGAGTTCATTCGGATTCATCAGTAAGGCATCACGCTGCATTAAACTTCGGCTGAATACGAACCCCTTTTGTCACCTCAAATCCCTACAAGGTCAGACCCCGATGCTAGAAAAGCTAGGATCTTCCCGAAGCATGCAGTCATCAACTTTATGTGGATGGGTGTGAAGCATCATGACGGTTCTGTTCTATGGGAGTTCGACTCCTTACCCCTTTTCGCGAGATTGTCGGCAATTGAAGAGCCAATGTCTTGCACCGTGACAGGCGAAGATCGCGTTGATTGATCTCACAACACCTTTCGCTCCCTGCGTACACGTGAAAGTCGAACCACTTACCCTCTGGCATGAGGATAGTAGGCCTCGTTCTTGAGTCGTTATGGTTCATCCAAGATACCCATCATCGACAACATTAACGTCATCATTGCCAGTGTTGGCATCTGAAGTCTTACAATACGAGAGTACCCTCGTGGTTGGCATGTGCTAATTCTCATGCTTGGCATGTGATAGGGGCGGGATGTCAAAGTGTGGCCTCACACACTCAGCTGAGCCCTATGGAGTAGAGAGCCTGAGGCGAAAAGAAAACCGAGCAACGGTTCCGGGAGTAGAATAGCTAAGCTAAAGCGACGAGGACGGGATCGTGTTCGCTGCACCTATTCGCTGACCAACAGAATACACAACGTATCTCCAACCAGTACCAGCAGTTCTCTACTCCGTGACCAGCACCCATGCATCTACGCCTGCGCCCGAATCCCATCTATCAAACTATTAACCCGCCTCCTCTTCTTTCCCCCCTCATGCGCACCGCCACTACCACTACTGCCACTAACAAGCCCCTTGAGCGCAGCCTTGCTCTTCTCCAATAGTGTTCCATCCTGCTGTCCATTCAACGTCGACATAACGCCGTTATTCTCCGCCGCAAGGTCCTTATACCCCGTATCGCTACAATCCACATACGCCTCAATGCCGGCCCCTTCGCGCGGATACGTCTTAGCAAACGCCTTATGCTTGCATAGTGCGTCTTTCAACTCCTGTGGGGACGCATCGTTGATGAATGTGCATGCGCCTAGGGGACTCGGTACGGCTAGACGGAGGAGACCGTCTCGCGTCTTTAGGATTGCCGCGGTGCCTTTTTCAAGAACGGACTCGTCGAATTGGGCGTGGTCTATGGAGAGACCGGCTCTGGAGAAAAGGGTTAGAAGACGATGGTGTTCGTCGTTGGATAGGAGACCGCGTTGATTTGCTAGGGTTGCCGAAAAGGCCATGTCGATGGATATGGCGTGGCCGTGGCGGAGGGGGGTTTCGGGGACGAGCTCGTGGAGGGGGGACCAGCTGTGTATGTATAGGTTAGAATGCCAATTGTAAAGGGGTGATGGATGGGAATTATAGGCTTACGTATGACCGTAGGCGATGACTCGATCTAGACCTGTCTCGTGAAGATTGGGTGTTTCGAGCTTTAGCATTTCGAGGATGCCTTCGCGGTTGATCTAGACGTATGTCAACATAGACCATCTTTCCAGTGAAAAGGGACACCTACAATATCCGCAGCCCGACGAACTTCCTCTGGAGCTCCCTCCTCACGTCCAAACTTCGTCTGAATCAACGGCTCGCAGAACTCGTCGAGCAAGTGAAACACATCCAGATGCGCACAAGACGAAATCTTGATCAGTTCCGCAAATCCATTCCGGACCTGGGAGATAGGGAGGGTGCGAAGAAACCCGAAGTCAAGGAATGTATGTAGGGGAGCGTGATATGCGCCCAGCCGGTTCTTGTAGCGCCCGTAGTTCACGGCTACCTTGATACTGACGCTTGCGTCGATGAGTCCGATGACGGTTGTTGGGACCCGGATGAAGTTCGTGCTGCGACGGTAGGCTGCGCATGCGAATCTGATGATCAATGTAAACTCGTATGCTCCCAGTTGGATGATTGAGATACTTACCCAGCTACATCGGTAACCAGACCTCCTCCAACAACGAGTACAGGTTCCTATCGTATCTCATTAGTTCCTATCCATTGACACGAGCAACACAAAAAGGGACCTACCTTCCGAATAATCCCAAACTCCGTCATCGAGTCACAAATACTCAAAAACGTCTCGACCGTCTTCGCCTTCTCCCCAATCGAAGTCTGATGCACCTTCAAATCCAGCGCGAAGTGGTTGAAGTACCGCTTCATCTTCTCGCCATACAGCGCATACACATTTTTATCCGTGACCGCGAGAACCCGGCCCCATTTCTTATAGCAGTTCGCGAGCTGCGGATTCGCAACATCAAAGACGCCGTCCACAAAGGCGAAGTCGTACTCGATCTTCTCGTAGCCCTCGACGTGGAAGCCGGTGTCCGTCTCGCGGACGGTCGCTTTGAGGTCCGACATGGTGATGATGTGCGCTGAACGCAGAATCGGACTATTCGTGAACGTTCGTCAAATAATTAGATAGAGAGCGAATGTAGAATGAAGGCAGATGCCGAGCACCCCGAGATGAGGATTTCCAACTGGTCAAGGAAAGAGCATGCCCAGGTCGTATAGCTACCCAGGCATTATGATGCCTAACTTGCTTCTGCAGAGAACATGCCGTCATGATGATCGTGTCACGAAGGTTGTCGACGCAGCACATTGAAATACTGTATGTAGTATGTCAGTCAGCCACTTGCTACAGCTTTCGTAACGGCCATGAGAGAAATACCAGATGAAATTTGCGACAGGCCATCCTAGCCAAGATAAACCTTCCAACCGTAGCCATGACCCCTAGACTCGTGGGGTCAAGCAGTCCCAAGTCGTGTTCAAGATCATTGGCTAATGAGAACCCACCAAGATTCTCCCCCTGGAATCTCGGATGATCTCACACCGAGGGAGGAGGATCTCACAAGTGGAGGACGATCTCAGATGAGGTACTAGCGGCAGCATCGATTCTCATGAAGGCAGATCTTTTATAAAAAGGAGCGTGAATGTGGTTTGATTATGTAGCCAATAGAATTATCTAAGGAATGTTGTCGACATGAAAAGCAGTGAAGATACATACATATTTTGATGTCTTCCTCACGATACAGTGAGGAGGCCTCCACTGGAATCTACAGCAGTGGGTAGTATCTAAAGCTCGAGTACATTAGATATATAAGGGAAAGTGAAAGAAAACAAGACGGGGCGTATCAGCAGCACACCCGACCACCCTTCAAAGAGCGAAGAGGGAGCTCATCACCTTAGAAGATGGCAATGCTGAGACCGTTGGGCACAAAGCCGTTGAAGAAGAAGTCCTGTCTAACAATGTTGATGTCGAAGTCACCGACGGCGACTGACTCCCACTCAAGGACCTTGCCAGCGGGGCAAGGGAAGAAGGCGATGAGGGGGTTGACGTCCTCAAAGTCGAAGTCGTAGAAGCCGGTGAATGGGTCGAAGGAGATGCGAGCAAGCTCCTCGTTGCGGTGGTTGCCGAAGTTCAGCAAAGCCAGGTCATCAATGTTGTTGTTGAAGATGTCCATCTGGCCGGTACCCTCAATGACGTCGCCGAACGAGGCCTTGAACACCAAGCTGCAGAAGTGGCCGGCCGCGAAGAAGGGGACGGGGATCTGGTAAAGCGTGGAAGTCTCAGTGACGCCAGCGCGAGCAGTCTCCGTCTCAACGCTGAACTGGTTGAAGTTCGACGAGACGTCGTGAACCTTGAGGACATTGGGAAGAGCAAAGCCGAAGATGAAGGTGGTCGAGAGAGTGTTGTTCAAGCTGAGAGAGAACGAGTCGTTCACCTCGATGGCGGAAGAGGAGGAAGGGTCCGTGTCGGCGTTGCCACCAGTGGAGGTAATGAAGTTGTTGGTCTTGTTCAACGAGGCAAGAAGGTTGTTGCCGGTGCCATTGAAGTTGGTGAACAAGGAGTTCGTGCTGTTCAGGTTGGCAACGAAAGTGTTGTTGGTGCTGGTGGGAGCCGCAAGGGAGAGGGCGGCGGAAAGGAGCACGAGAGCAGAGCTGGTGTACTGCATTTTTAATTAGGCGACCAACGACTGTTGTTAAGGAAGAAGACTTTGGAAAAAATTGCTGTCAGGAACAGATGTCCTTGGAACGACTGAATCTGAAGAGTAGTGATACGAATGTAGCTGTTGAGAAGAAGTTGGAGAAAGCTGAAGCTGAGAGAATGTTGCGTGGTGAACTTCGAGACTCCAGAAGACGGCAGACACGACAGCTTATATATTCACCCTCGAGTGTACCGGCAACGCGTAATAGTGACTTGAAAGCTGGACATCGTCGAATTCGTGTCTATTTTTGCCATAATACGGGCTCCGCCTCGTTCGCCTGTCACGAATATCACAGGCTAGGTGGATTCAGTAGCGGAACCGTTCAACTGCCGCCTCCGGCTACGACACAGATTCTGACTGCCGAACAGGAGAATTGCGCCTCTAGTGGCACAGTGCTGCCAAAGACGCATCGCCAGACGTTGGTATCAGCCACAACGTCCTCCCGTCCGGCCCCGAGCTCCGCCTCCCAAGATTGCCTGGATACTGATAGGCATACTCTCGTGAGCTGACTCGACCAATGGCAACGGTCACGAATCACGATGTTCACCTTATACTCAAGCCTCCGAGTAGGCTGTAATAATAGATAGTTACTGCAACTTGCAAGAACCGTTCCGGTTGAAAATAGGGGCTAACCTTGAGCTTACCATACTAGTTCAGGCAACCTGCGGCGAGGAGCCTACGGAAGCCTGAAGGTACAAATCGGCTATATCTCGACGCCAGTCGAAGTTGCAGTCGATCGTGACAGAAAGCAGCAAAGTCAAAAGTAGGTTCAGAAAATGCTTCAATTCCGCCCTTGGTGGATGCCGACGCCGTCGACGTGAGGAATCTCAGATACACCTGTTGCCTGTTGTATCAGCACGTGGAACGCCAGCAAGCATGGGACAACGGCGTCGTCCCACTATGAGATGCTACATCGTCAATGATGCAGCCTCAACCTCGCCGTCCTCTCTGTTAGCCGTACTGATGAGCATTATGTGACGATGACGTTGGGGGGCTATAACGGCGTTAGGGCTTCGGGATGACTCGCGTGGCTGCTGAGCCTGAATACTAACCTTGGTCCTTACGGAAACTCGACCCAACAGAGCATAGCTATGCCCTTCTGTACGAGGAGTAGCTCTATTTACGGCGGTGCTAGACGCTCGATGATGATTAATATAGAACGAGTTCGCATCATAACCATCATCGAAGCTCAAGTTTGCGCGCCTTTCCACAATTCAGACCAGTGCCATCTCACGGCTGGCTTCCCCCGAATTCCTACCGGCCCCGTCGTTGTCATGTCGGCGTCGTCAGCGTTTCTGTGTTTTTCCGGCTCCTGCGGTCATGGCAGTTATGAACTTTTGCCTGGCTGCCTATATATAGCAAGCTGTAAGCTAACCTGCCTAGTCAACCGGGATGTCAAACCCCGTCAACTGAACTCAGCTATTAACCCATTGGCACTGACGTGAAGTGAAGTGTTAACCTATGCTAGCTGGCTAGCTAAAGCATAACACAGCCAGTCTTTTTGCCCATGGCGTCTCCGTCACACACTTTGTCTATGTGATAACTTGTGACGAGACCTTTTTCTTGCTGGTGTGTGCACTGGCGGCAGACCGATTGGCGGTTGTGACAATCGGTGCCTGTATATCGCCATCGATCGCGGGCCGTCAGTGGTGGCTACTATTATTCAGGAGAGATGAGATGATCGCAAAAAGAAAAAAGAAAAGAAGAAGAAGAAGAAGAAGCAGGAAAAATAGAAACCAGTACCGTCCGTAGTAAAGTTAGAAGATGGTGTTCCCTCCAGAAACGAGAACTGTGATAAAGACGACGTCGAAATAGGGGGTTGTGGATGATACCGCATTTCCGAATCCAGGATGCTGGGAGTCTTGGCGTTGGCGTCGGGACTTGATCACGCGCAGCTTTCGAAGATCTATTCAAACAAGGTCATTCAAAGAAACGAAGGAAAAATAGAGGAAAATCAGAATGAAAATGCATAAACGTGCTCAGACAAGTGGTATCGCGAATTCACTGGTTGTCGCCGATGCACATATCAATGCGGTGTACGAACAAGAACTTGGAGGATGCAGCAGCAACAAAGACGGTTTGCAAACGAGTGCTTCTGGTGCCAGTCCCTTCCATTCCTGTTGCATTTGCCAGGTGTTTGGTCAAACCTGCCGTCTGCATGAGCTAGCAAGCGTCACTGCTTCTGTTCTGGCGTGCGACATGCGCATGCCAGTCATCGCCACCTGTGACGTCCATGGAGACCGTAGCTTCCCCGACCTTGTACACTTAGCAGGCAGAGGTAGGTATCACCACGCTTTATTAGCAATCTTGATCTGCATAGATGAAGGTACGGAGGTAGTACCTGCTTGCTCTGAAGCCTGCACTTGCCCTACCCGGCAGGGACCTATGTCATAGACTCGTACTCAACCGCATCTGCTCCCCATCACCAATTTCGTTCTTGAAGGACACCACTCTTTCTCAACAACACATGGGAAAAGGCAGCGTCCCACGGACCGTTCAGCGGCTTATTGCTAAGTCTGCAGCGATGCAACGCGGTGAATGCTGCGACAGAGTAACCGTGAAAGGGGAGAATTCTCAGCTGCTTGCGGGAAAAGCACAATACTGATGGTTGATTGATCAATGCTTCTTCTAGCGCAAACCACAATGTAAAGCCTTCAGCAAAGCAAGCGAATGGGCGAAGCTGAACAAGCCACGGCCGACGCGCGAGCAGCCCAATCAGTATAGTCAGACCCTTGTTGGAGTACATCACTCAGACTCCCGAGCCCTCCGGCCCTCGACATTGAGCGGCTGTCTGCCATTTGACGCAGCACATTCAGAGTACTAGGGATAGAGCCATATGATGCACAACATCATGTCCGAAGAGATAGTACCATCCATCTTGGATCGGGTCCCTATCGCCGAGGCTTGTTCTGTGAACCAGAGCACGGTCCACTCGTCCTCTTTCCAACTAGAGCCAAGCCAGAGTGTGGTATGGCCACTATTGAACTCTCGACCGAATCAGCAGTTGCCCGGATACAACTATTATAACCGTTCTTCTTCTTCTCGTCTTCGGTTCCCTTGGTTGCCACCTCACTGAAGACCAGCAAGGCTACCGGCACATTGCAAGAAGCTGCGAATCGTCAAGACGAATATGTTGTCAAGCTAGGGGCCAATTGCATCAAAAATGACCCTTTAGTTCATTTTGAAAGCACTGGCCACTTTCCCAGTTAGCTCAGATATAATAAAGAAAGGTGCCTTCGTATGACCACACCTCTCACTTAAGTCCAAGCACCGATCAAAGGCCAAGCTTCTCTAGCAGCTGCCGAGACAACGAAGCCAGCGGACCTGCTTCACCGTCAAAGAATGTCTAGAGCCTCAGGGGAGTGGGATCCGGGCAGCGCTTTTGACATTGACGAGACGTTGAATGCTCACAGTAGTAACTCCATGGATCATAACGGTGTTTGAAGTCTAGGAGCGAGGAAAGTTCACGGGCCGGACAACGACGTAGCTCGACCAGGCAAAATAGCTGGGTCGAAGTGGGCTCGCGGCTCGAGTAAGGATTAGTGTGCTCAATATTATAGGGATATGAAGTGTCCTCTCGAATTATTATGTCGATGCATACCTCCTCATGGTTGAATACCTACAAAGCCGGCTGTTGCCCACGCAACAGACAGTATAGGGAACTGCCTGCATCACCTGATCCGGCTGCTCCTCGGGGACTTGGATAGGGACAGCAGGCAATATGGAACCGAACCACTAGTGATCTGTTGGACCGTGGTATTGAAGGGCATGCATAGTGTCTACGATGGCCCCAAGCACCAACGATTTCCCACTGGTCTGGCGAGAATTCGCGATGAGGCGGAGGCTGGTCTTTCTGTCGCGGCCAAACTGAATGCGTAGCCAGCAAACACGGCGTCATTATGCTTTACCAACCCGTGAGCTGTATAACAGCCATATATGACTCAGAGGTTTTTCGTGGCAAGAAATCAGATTGTAACGCGTGACAAAGTCGTGACCCCAGATATTCGTGTATCTTGGATTGGTCCTCAGCAGAAAAGATAGGTATGAGACTCCTGAGGCGACAATGGCATCTTGTTGAGTGCTGACGGGTGAAGAGTCTGTCGAAGGTATCGTCCTAGACCCCTTATCTAAAATAAGGCAAGGAAGCTGTCATGCACAGACCAGGTCAAGTCCCCTTTAAAAAGAGAGTTCGGAGTGACGTGCAAACTGCAATGTGAAGACTCCCCAGAAAGAGAGCTAAAGATAGAAAAACTCCGTCGTCAATCAATCCAACTACCGCCCAATTCCTCTTGCTGAAAATGGTCAAATCTCCGGATAGATTCTCATAGTCGCGAGCTGACTAAAATGAAGAGTCACAACGATTGCTCGTAACCACAGGCCTGTTGAAAAGTTGGTCGTGCTGCAGGCTGCAAGCATCCGTATCCCGTACAACCGGCATGTAATACGAGGTCTCTGTGCTGGCTCAGCATTTTTTCATGACTCCCTCTTATTCGGAACAATCTTGGCATCTCAGATCAGTCACTAGGCAATCAATGACGATGGCATGACATACAGAGTTCAATGCCCATTGAGTCGATTGTGCAGTGGAACGTTTCGCGACAGCATGGACGACATTCCTATATCTTGACCCAACCTCTCCGCACGTTTCGATCTTGACGTCGAAGAACGACCCTCATCTGTTTCGCACCATCAAGATTTCCGTACATCGTGATCTTTAACATCGAAGCACCGTAACAATTACCACCATGGCGAGTCCCGTACGCAGAAAGTCTTTTGAGGGCGAACCATACAAAGAACAGGGGGAGGTATATGTCAGTGTCCATCCATAACCAAAAAAGCCGCCTGATCGTTCTAACGAAGAGAGAGACTGCAGTGTAATGACGGTCGGGAGGTCCGGCTCCTGAACTTCGTCCTCAACCATCCCAATGTAGACCAGTTCAGGGGCAACCCGCAAAAGATCCTCGACGCGATCGACGAGTACGGGCGCACGCAGAACTACCTGATGAACGTCGGCGCGCACAAATCCAAGATCGTCATCGATCTGATCAAGCAATGGAAGCCGAAAGTCATGGTCGAGCTGGGCGGGTATGTCGGGTATTCGGCCATCGCGTTTGCGTCTGCGTTGCGAGAGGTGGGAGGCACTGTGTACTACAGCTTGGAGAAGAATCCCCGCTTCGCCCACATCATCACGAATATCGTCGAGCTGGCGGGCCTGAGCGATCTCGTCAAGGTTGTTGTGGGTTCGAGCTCGGCTTCGTTGAAAAAGTTACATGAGGATGGGTTGAAGCGCATCGATATGTTGTTTCTGGATCACCATAAGAAGCTGTATATCGATGATCTGAAGACCTGCGAGGACCTTGGGTTGATCCAAGAGGGCACTGTGCTGGCCGCAGACAATGGTGCGCCCCAATCTGATAAACGTGTTTTTCTCATCTAATATCAGACTTCTAGTTGTTAAGCCGGGAAACCCGCGATATCTTGCCTACGTAAGGGCATCCGTCGAGAAGAAAAGACAAGACTTCGCAAATGCAGGCATCTCTGAGCGGGAAGGTAACCCGAACCTGCAGTATGAAAGTCAGCTTATAGAAAGCTGGGAACCCAGGGCCATACCTGTAAGTCCATATTTAATGTCCACACTCAAGTCTCGCGCATGTGACTAACGAGAAGCAGGATGGCATAGAAGTCACACAATGTGTCAAGGACCACACCGACAGGACGTAAACCGCAAGAAAGTCGCAACTTATAGTCATTTTTGAGATCGCTTCTATATGCTTGTTTGGTTATGTACAACCCAGAGAATTAATTCAATATATTAACCAACCGTGACGGCTCGTTGCCAAGTCCGAACGGTTCAGGAATCGCTGTGAATCCATCATCAGCATGTTGAACAAACGTGTAGAAGGGGGGACCGTTGATGTTACCCAATGCATCGCTCCATTATATCGCCGCTTATCTCCGTAAACCCGCCCTCACCGTCCCATGGGAACACTTGGTGCAAGCCACCATGACCGCGGAAAACTCATACCCCATTTCGTCATTAATTTTTTCAATTCGTCTCGTCTTCCCGGTACCACATTAACAAAAATTCGATCCCCGCCGCTCATACATGGTTCGGAATGTACAGCGCCCTTCTCCTGTCCGATACGGAAGAAAGCGCATTGGTTCGAGGTAGCCTGTACCTTGCCCATGGGCTTCAGCGCCGCCGAAAGACGCTCTTGGACAGCCGAGGATGCGGCGGCGCAGGCAATGCAACGGATGGACGTGCAGTCATGGTCTTTAGACATGGACTTCCTCGTGTGTCGCTGGATCTGGCGGGCCTTGGCCTGGTGTTTGGGAGGAATAAACATGGTCGAGGGACCGAGAAGTGTTGTGCAGAGCTTCCAGTCTGTTTGCAGGTCCAATTCTTGGCTGCTGTCATTTTCCCGAGGCATTGTTCTTAGTCCGCCGCCCAGGGCCGTGAAGAACATGTCGTCGGTGTGCCATCGAGGCTTGTCAAACTCGCTCGTCGCCTTGGTGGCACGGATCGTTAACCAGTAGTGATCGAGCTCATATTCCCTGAGGATCTTGTTGACGAATTCCAAGAACTGCATGAACCGCGGGAGCAGCGAATCAGATAAGGTGGTCGAGGACCATTCATGGTAATTCACCGGTAAGTCATCGCTCTTTGTGATGAGGGGGCCGCAGTACGTCCAGAAGGCATTGCGAATGACGGTCAGATCAGCGTCCTTGGTGGGTAGCAGAGGGCTTATTTGGAAGGAATAGTCAAGGAATTCAAAGCTTGAAGTCGCGGAGACTCGTTTCCCCTTCATTGGTCTGTCTGATCGGTCGATTGTCGATAATGGATGGTACGGAGTTAAATAGACCGGGTCGCTTCACAATATTTTTGGCGTGGAAGGTGTTGCAAGTTGCGAATCAGGGGCGCATGTACAAGTTGTCATCTTCGAAAGGGTTCACACAGACACACAAAATGCAAGTTCCTGTGGCCCTCGACGCCCTCGCTCTGCACGCTGACGGTCTATAAATGGTCCTGCCTATCAGAACCCGAAATCTGTCTGCCTTCGGATGCTTGGCAGGTTGGTTATTTTGGTATCTTGGTGCCTAAATGTAGGAACGCTACGGAATACAGGATGCTATTAGTCATAGGCGAGGGACTACTTATGGATACACGTGCGCGCTAACTGCCACTAAGGCTCCCGAGACTAAAAGAGTGGAGCGTGGCACGAGTTCACTAACGAGCCTTAGCCGGACAGAGCCATCTCTGGACTAGCGTCGACTCTCTTAGTAAATATTTGACGAGCAGAGGGTATGCAGCTATGAAGTAAAATGGTGTGTGCCTGAAGGAGTGGCAGACCGTCGGGACGGCATTGCCAGACCAAGACGGGCTGAATTGGGATCTGAAATTGCTCGACACTGGCGCTCCATCGCGCACATCTCCTGAGGATCCAGGTCGCGTGGTTGGAACAATGAACCGGGACGTTAATTCAACAACGGAAAATCGGGCCAATTGCAAGCCAATTAATGGCGCAGAATTAGGGCTCGGGAAAGCTTCATGAATCAGTGAAACAATGTCTAAGTTGTTGTTTCTGGACTCTCGGGCGCTGGCATGACAATCATTCGATCCATCCAGTCCGCACCCGAATGGCACGAGGTCAGCACTCCGTTTAAAACAGGCGAGAGTCTCGGTGAGTTACTTGGGTGGCAATCGCTTTACTGGCCAGAACCACCCAGCTGTATGGAAGTGACCGGCAGTTAGTACTCGTAGTTGGTTATTTAACACGTGATGCATAAACGAGATCGTACCTGCCTTGGAGACGTTATCGGTACGGTACATACATAGGAACTTGTGCAACCCCTTTGTGTAACCATCTACAAGTACGTCACACCTGTAGACACCTTCAGCTGAGATGGATGCACCATCGGTGCAAATCGTGACCCTATCATCATCATCGAGGATCACGATGTGAGACCTTTGTATGTAGTAGAGCTCGACCAAGTCCACAGTATTGGAACTGATAGCTCATATAGATGTGAATAGACGAATCTACGGAATATCTCCGGTTGATTAATACCTGGTAGAACGTAGAAAGCAAGCAGGCGCTGTTGAATAACACATTTGGCCTAATGTACCCACCTGTAAACTGTTGCTGAAGTAGAAGCGAGACACTGAATGCACATGTCTTAGGCTTAGTTCCTCCATTGCCGGGTCGTACCTGCCGTACCTGCTTGAGGTCTGCGGCTTCCAGCAACATACCAGGCAGGTACCTCGGCTTCCAGCAACAAACAGCTGTAGGTAGGTGCCTCGAATTCTTACGGGCAACCAATCAACCTTCCCTTCTGTCCATACACCTAACCTCTGCTACTCGCAACCACTTGTCGGAACACACTTCCTGCTCACATTGCCGATCGCGCATCTGACAACCTCCCACTGGAGCATCGCATCGACAGCAACCAATGTCAATTCCTAACCCTGATCAAGTACCAACCCATCGCCTTCCAAGAGGCGACCTGCCAAGTCTTTAATTGCCAAGTTCAATCAACCAAGGGACCCATTTTCGCACGCGAAGATGATGTCATTCGGTAGGATCGACATGCCTGCCGGCCAGCTTACTCCGCAATCGCAGACCCAGGTCGGAGCGGACAAGATTCGACACTCTAAGATGGTTGAGGTTGACGTCGACGGAAGAGCCGCTGCATTGGCCCAAGATAAGCGGCGAGCCATCTCGAACACCGTCGAGAACGGCCCAAAGCCACGTCAGCGAGCACGCACTGACGGTCGTGGCAAGAAGATCGCTCGCCAAGTTAAAAAGGCCCTTTGCTTCTTGGGTAATGAAATCATGCTCTCTTTTGCCGCTACCGCCCCTATGGGCCTTCACCCTGCCCATATAACCCCCGTCAGCGGAACGACCCACATGCAGAACGAGCAGCAGCAGCGTGCGGTTGATGACATCGTCGCGAACCCTCCTAATCCATGGCACGAGTACGAGCGGCTGGATTCCGCCGAGGAGAGTGAGACCTACAACCCGTACTATCCGGTTCCCAAGAAGTCACGCCGTGAACGCCTCAAGGACTGGTTCAATCGCGTCACCAACAAGCATGGCGATCTTGCCGTGCCCAGTCACGGCGGAACGGTAGTCGGAACGATCCCTTAAGCACCTACTCAAGTACCTGGACTTGTGATAGGAGACGGATGCACATGAGTCTATCTCTAAGTCGCAAAGGTCAGCCCTATTCCTTCATTACGCTATCGCGTGGAGAACTTGCCCTGGCTAACCAATGTGCTTTGAGACATACAGAACGCCCTTTTTCGCAGGTTATACGACAATCACATTTCCATTTGCTTCTGGGATTTCGATATCGACATAAGGTCCACATATCGAATCGACCCTTTGTTGTTTTGTTTTGAAGGTTAGGAGGATTATGAGCTCAATGACTGCCACATCAAGCAAGATTTCCTGGTGCCGCCCGACGCGAACGAAAATGGCTTAAGACAACTTGACCCGGAAATTGACAATTCTGTCTGGAAATGTGGGCATATTTCGTGCTGGATTGTAACACCAACGTTCATTCAGAGATCGTTAGGTCTTCCGAACTTGTGATGGTTCAGTGGCAAGCTTGGCCGACAGGAATGTTCTCGATGTACGGATTGCGCCTGGAATCGCTCGATCCTTTGAAGGTTCTAGGTAGAGATCACTCCTCATGGTTTAATGAGGTGAAGGTACAACACAATCAAAAACCACCTAATTCAATTTATCGGTATTATTCCATAATAAAAGTGACTATCGCGTAGGTAGTAGATTCGTAGTCGGCTAAGACGCCGTACATGATGGAGAGCTGAAGAGGAAAAGGGAGAATTGGTGAGGGTTTGATGTAGGCCGTCCGACGTCAAAAAGATGGGGGCCCTTGGGCTCACTAGGGCCGCCGCAATCCGGACGCTAGTACTACTACTGCGCTATGCCGTTCAAGGTTAGTTCATGCACGCCAAAACCCGCAGCTGCCCCACCTCCTCGAACGGTGCCGGACCTGACTTCCTGTCACCACAGCCAAGCCAAGTCCCAACTTCCTGCAAAAACACAAGGGATCCATGATGGACCGTCAGATTTGCGAGTCTCACCTCAACAAGTCGAGATCTTGGCAGTTCGTCGTCTTGCAAGTCTGACAATGCTGAGGTCGAGATAACACCAAAATCTGACGTGATACCACGCGTGAATGTGAAAATCATGCACTGGTTTGTATCTCGGTCAAGTCAATCCATGCTACGGAATTCCAACTCGTGGCTGATGGCCGATGGACGGTCCTCGAACTGCTGATGCTCGTAGTATCAGAGTCTTACTCGACGAAATATCGATCGCAGCCCTTGAAATGCCGAACTAGCTGTCTCATCCGCGCCGGCTATTTGCTAGCTCTCCTGGAGTGAGCTGCGAGTCCGGTCATCTGCCGTTCTAACGGACAAAGGGAAATTGAATGCCATGGGACTGTCAATAGGCTGACCAAAGATGGCTCTACGATGTGTGGTCTTCCATATTGAACGGAGTACAACCAGTGCAAAAACAATTATCCGATTCAGTTTCTCGATCTCCGAGCGAGGCCACTGCCTTACACCAGAAAGATTTGTGAGGATTGTCTTGGATTTCGCCATCTTACTGATGCCCTCCTCCGACCAACAATAGGCAGCAGTATAGCTCCGCATACCAAGGACTTCGCACCAACATCAACGCCGATATCTCTCGTTTGTTCGAGGAGGAGCGGGTGCCGGCCCAGGATTCATGAAGGTACCACTGGATAATGGGTCTTCCTCATATCTCATGGTACGTAACTCCGCAAATGTATCTGGCGAAACTTCCGCGTACCTGGCATCCTCTTCCTGGATCCTTTTACGCCAAAATGCATACCATATACAACCGACCGTAAGAAGGATGAGGGCCGCGACGGGAATCGAAATGAGGATGTCTTTGTACTGGCCATAATCTGGGTGCTGGCTGCTGTATGGAGTCTGGCTCGTCGCGTTTGTCCCTGTTGGAACTGCGTCGCTTGCATTCCCGCTTATTGGATTGGCGTTGCTTGCATTGCCGCTTGATGAATTTCCGCCACCGGCTCCGCTGACCGGGCTTACGTCGTCGAGGAAAGGCGCCGCTGCCACGGGGTCATCGGATAGGACAACTGCTGTGAGATTCTCGACCGGACATCCCTGGTCCATATAGCATGGATCGCGGCTACAACAGAGGAAGCATGCAGAATCGGGTCCGCAACGATACCACTGCATGGGGTTGTAGAAGCTGTCCATGCTTACCTCGCATTGCTGGGGTTGGATCAGATCGCCGTTCTCGGGGTCGTAGAAAGTCGGCGTTAGAGCTTCTTTCCGACAGTACCCGGTGCCATCTGCGCAGGGATCGTGGGAACAGCAACCGAGGAAGTGCAGTGTGCTGTTCAGACAGAGGTAGAAATCGCCGCCAAGTGGGCATGAGAGTCCGAGTCTTGGATCCGGCGCCATTTCGCCCTGTCGAAATTTTCTACCACGGGTTATGAATGCTAGGAGGTTTGTGATGGCACTTGGCAGTGCCGATTTTGAGAGGAATACTGAGTGGGAGAGGTGGGGATGCTCGATTTCAGAACAACCAAGATGATGCTACCGAATTTTTGGTTGCAAGCTATGGCGATCGCCTGTCAACAACAAAGCATGTAGTGGACAATGACCAGTGCGATATCGCATCCTTGATCAATACGTTCATTATGTCTCTCATATCTGTGTGATTCCTATTCGCAAAGTCCTGGGAACAAACACGCTGTTGAGTAATTATCAGGTTTCAAATACTCATCGAGTGGGTGTATCGTCATCAATTCTATTTACCAAAATCAGGAAACAGCACATGATCTTCTGACCTACAACTTACAAGTACGTTGTAGAGAGCGCTCTGACTCAGGAAGAGTATGACAACGCCTTTGTTTCCCTGGAAACAAACAACAAATAAACAATATAAACGGGCAAGAGTCAGCTCTTTCGTTACTTTCAAACAGAGAAGAAACGGCAACCCAGTTCATGATGCGCAAGCGAATCAGTGCCCGGGGTTAGACACGCAGAATACGACGACGGCTTACATGACTGATTTACCTCCGCCGCGCAACCGTACATGCAAGGCCAACACGAGTCACTGTATCTATCTATATCGTACAGAGTCATTAGACCACACACTTGGACTTAGATAATCACCTTAGTCAAGGTCGTAAGGATGCTCATGTTCAACCCCCATTCTCCATCTCCTTACCGTCGCTCTAGTGTCTTCACTACTCGATCGCCCTAACAGTAATAACCGCAGCGGGAGGTGCCGTTGGCGAATAGAAGACAGACGGATAGACAATAGGACGATTGGTAAGCGACGCTACAACGCTAGATGGCCCACCCAGTCCTACTGGTGGCGTGCAGCTTGACATCTGTGTCGATCCAGCCCTAGAGGATGAAACGGAGAATGTGTGGGGGAGACAGCGATGAAACATGGCTTACACGCGCAGATGCAGACCAGCTCTTTTGGCCACGATCGGATCTGATGTGATAGATCGTGTAGCGCGAGAATCTGGGCAAGCCACTACATACTTGGCGCATCTGCTCTTCTTCTAGAAGAGTTGCCTGCATATTAAATCGATAGCGTCTCGTGGCTTTTGCGCATGTGATATCGGTACTCGTATGTAGACTACGATAATGTACGGGAAGAAAACCGTGACGCGAGTGGCTCTTTATTTTCGGCCGGGACTTTCCCTGCTCTGCAGTACGAATTTTGTTGGGTCAATACGGGGTAATAGAGTTCCTCCAGTGGAAAGAAAATATCAAGCATGATGGCGTTGACTATTTGATCTCTGTTCTCCCAGCCCCTGACTCCACGACTCTCTCACGTAGATGATGTCCATATCCCACGCACTTGCGCCCCAGTATCAAACACAGCCAGATATCGTCAAAATGGAGGCAAAATCATTCGTAGAGACAATGAACAATCCAGATCGGCCCATCACCTTTGTCCCGGCCCAGCTGGGCGAGGTCCTGACATTGGGGCCTATCAAATGCCGTGTCATGGAAGATGGATCTCATACCGGTAAGCAGGTCGACTGAGATCTCAATCTCTTTCGATTCGTATCGAAGAAGAGAATCTTCGGTAACATTCTGGCTTCGAATCAGCTGACAGGTTCGTCCAGATAACCGCATCGGTACTGCTGAATTCACGGTTCCGGCCAGAACCCCTGGTCCACCGCCGCATTGGCACGAAAGTACGTTTTCCAGAACGCCGTCTTCTTGAACCCTAGAGCCAAACAAATGTCCTTATCGTCATAATATGGGAACCATGCATTGTTGACATTGAGCTGCTCCATAGTGCACGACGAGACGTTCCTAGTGACCAAGGGCACGATCAGGTTCCACGCGCCCGACGGAAAGCACATAGATGCCAAGGCAGGAGACTATGTAGTCGTGCCGACCCGCGCACCGCATACATTCTCGAACCCGACGGACGAAGAAGCCGTGTTCTTCAACACGTTCACGCCGGCCTATTACATCAACTACTTCAAGCTGATGGCGGAGATGGCCGGGAGAAACACTCTTCCGCCCAGCAAGGAGACGTATGCGCAAGTCATGGCGAGGTATGCGACAATGACGGCTTCGAACATGGGTTTCTGAAAAGATGAAAACACTGATATGTATTGATGAGTGAGAAGATCCATGGTATGAAGTAATGAGGCCTAGCGCACGAATTGGTGATCAATTGGAAAGCCAGTGGAGATGCCGAGGTACGGGGGATTTGGTGTGCTGAATGTTGACGGGTCGATAACCAATGAGAATACGAGATATGAACAGGGATGGCTTGCTTAATCATTTCTTATCTGATGGTCTCCGTCGCGTTAAAGTGGAGACAGACCCGCCAGCCTGAAGCTTGGAACTCACAAGTTGGTACGGGTTAGCTCGATGTGCCAAAAGAGCGAAACGAAGAATTCATCGTGAACAACCAGACCAAACTGGAACTTGAGATTCCAAATTGGTTCGATCTGGAACTTGACAGGTAGGTAGGTTAGGCAGAAGCACATGTGCGTTGGATTCAATTGGTATGTGATGCAACGGTTACTAGTGTGCACACTCGTTCGGCCTAAGTGATCGGCGACGACGCAGAGTTGCAGACTACTTCGTAGGTAGGTACGGAATGCATACAACACCTCGGCAGAGTCTCCGGCATTGCCCTGCAAAGCCCCGAGCACATCCCCTTAACCCCGTCGCTTAAGGGTTACAAAGAGACTCGTCATGTCTACTTGCCAGTCTAGCAATTTCGTACGCAGAGACTCGTACTTTGTTATGTAAGGTTAGTCATGAGCAGGGAGAGTCTCTGCAAATCTTTAGTAACAGCTTAGAACAGAGCAAAAACGGGTTCTTAAGGGGTGGAACCTCTAGTACCGGCGGTAAGGCGTTATTGACGTCGAGGAGGGGCCAGCTAGAGTGACGGTGGTGGATCTGATCGAACTTTCCCCGGCTAACAGCGAGGGGCGAGAGGTGTTTTTACGGTACTGCACCAGGTGAATTTGTATGTGTCGGTACTTTCAAGTACGGTGTCCCCACTTAGGTAATGATTTGTACTTGATCGCAAATCAAGCGTCATCCGCCCTGAGGGCTTGTGGCGCACGAAGCTACGCCCGAAAGGGGATAACGGAATCTTCGCGATTTCCCGTTTGCGCGTCTAAGCGCCAATTAGCTGAGCATTTGCAACCATCCATGATTATAGAATCGCTGAATAACCAGGGGAGACGATGTTGGCGATGCATTCTTCACCTGTCTCCTTGATATCTTTTCTCGAGCATATATAGTCCGTCTCTCTCACCTCTTGTCAATTTCCCTTCCTTCACAACTCATCCACTCACACAAACAAGCATTCAATGCGCTTCATCTCCTTTTACATCTCCATCCTCATCGCTATCCTATCGCTGGTTCTCTACAGATCTCACGTTATCGACTTCACCACCGTCAGATTCGATACTATCACGACTAAGTTGAACAGCTTCCTACAAAGCACTACCACCGCTTCAGACTCTAGCAACAGCAACACGGAGTCCTCTTCTACAACAACAACAACAACAAACACCCCTTTCTACAACCCGTCAGAACACCTCGTCGCAAACGAAATGTCTATCTCACGTGCTATTCGCAAGGTCTTCTTGGCCGTCGAGCAGTCCGAGGGTGTTGGTGCCCGCGTCCGTCGATCTGTCGGCACTCCTCAGCTCCGCAACTTCTCTCCTTTCCTGATGCTCGACCACTTCAGCATCAAGCCTGGCTCCGGCTTCCCTGACCACCCCCACCGTGGACAAGAAACGTAAGTTAACAATATATAAAACAGATTCATACGAGACAGTATACTAACATAACCCCCCAGCATCACCTACCTGCTCCACGGTGCCGTCGACCACGAAGACTTCGCTGGCAACGCTGGCACCATCGAGTCCGGCGACCTGCAATTCATGACTGCCGGCCGCGGCATCATGCACGCCGAGATGCCCCGCCAGAACCCCGACGGCAGCGCCAACGTCGGCCTCCAGCTCTGGGTCGACCTGCCCACCAACCTGAAGAAGTGCGAGCCGCGCTACCGCGACTTGCGCGCCAAGGAGATCCCGCACGTCGACATCAACGACAAGGTCCACGTCAAGGTCATCTCGGGCCAGTCCGGCGGCGTCGACAGCGTCCGCGACCTCGCTTACACCCCTGTCTGGATCCTCGATGTCGAGATCAAGCCCGGCGGTAAGCTCACCCAGGCTATCCCCGCCGGCTGGAATGCGTTCTCCTACCAGCTCGAGGGAACCGCTATCTTCGGCTCCGGCACTGGACAGCGCACTGTCGAGCAGTACCACAACTGCGTCTTCGATGTCAAGGGTGATGTTGTCAATGCCGAGGTTGCTGAAGACGCTACCCAGAACGCCCGTTTCGTCCTCATTGCGGGCCAGATCCTCGACCAGAACATTGTCCAATACGGCCCCTTTGTGCTGAACACGCCCGAGGAGGTCCGCCAGGCGCTCTTCGACTACCAGTACCAGACCAACGGCTTTGAGCGTGCGAAGGACTGGTCGAGTGAGATTGGCAAGACGATGGCTTACTAAACGTCGCGTTTCCTTTCTTGACTTCTTCTCCTGTATATACCTTTTGGGCACTTGTAAATTGTTTGGGGGTTTGCTTTGTTTATTGATACCGCTGGGCATCATCAGATTTTGGGTATGATCATCAGTTTGGCGCACGGAGGATTCACGATTCTATAGAGACGATTATAAAAATTTACTACTTCACCTATCTTCCTGATTCTTCCTGTCGTGATGCGTAGTTTCAGTAACGATTCGGATAGGTATAACGGGTGATTCGCAAACTTAGGGTAAACGACGACCTTGTCGACAATCAGACTTACGAGTACGGAGTATTCTTTGCCTCGCATCTTCTGGTCGCTACGACTCATCGATACCCACTCGCGACCATTACTCGTAGTCGCCTTCCATTCGTTCCGATTGACTGTCTTCTGACCGCCGCGGCAAGTCACCTTCTAATCTCTATTACGACCAATCGCCATTCAGTCCCGTCGATCATTCTCTGTTTCTCGGTCTCGATTGGTCTCCATCGGATTACTACTGTTGGTCTTGTAAGCCACAGTGGATCGATCCCAACAATCTTGTGATAATGGTCTCCAATCACCATATTTGAAGGAAATTCGGCTCGTTTCCAACTTCCATATCGGTAAGGGGTAATATTCCGTCTTATCGTCTCGCCGTTGAGTGCAGTACGGCTTCATACTTGTACACACATCCATTACAATTGTTCTTATGTACATACGAAGACAACGCACCATCACGGCAACATGAATCTACGATGACCAGACACAGTCACTGGTTTATTAATATGGCCTGTCACTACAGATCGGAATTGCGAGTCACTCAAAGGCAGTTTGATCGGAACTCCTCATAATCAGGTACCATATCACATCGCGCCATCATAAGACTCGTTGAATAGGAGAGAAGTTTTCTTATTTCTTAAAAAGACCAACTACATACAACCCATGAAACCATTAAAGACGCCCGCAAAACCCGAATCTATTAAAACCCTAGCAAGACCAACAATGCAGCGAGGCGTTCATTATGAAGAAGTCGTCAGAAGTGTCAAAGGCAAGTATCCGCGATAGTGTGGTAAAGGAGTGAAGTGCGAAGCCGCCGCTTAGAAGACAACAATGCGTCTCGGCTCAGGCTTCTTCGCCTTGGGCACAATAACAGTCAAGATACCGTTGTCGAGCGAAGCGCTGACATTCTCATGATCAACAAGATCAGAGAAGACGAAGGAGCGCGAGAAGGAGCCAACACTGCGCTCGTAGACCCAGTACTTGGATGATGACTTCTTCTGGGCAGGGACCTCGGGCTTAGCGACCTTCTCGACCGGAGCGGACTTCTCGACGACAGGGCTCTTGGGAGCGGTGGTGGAACCCTCAACTTCCTCAAAGTCGTCCTCAACAGTGGCTTGGTAGGACTTGTTGGAGCGTGTCTCTGATGAGTCGTCGGTGGCCTTCTCGGTAATGGCGCCGCTCATCTCCGTGTCGGCGTCGAGTAGACCAGCGGGGGCGGTGCCCTCTGTGTAAGTGCGCTCGACATTGCCGCGGATGACGATGGTCTGGGCATCGCTGAAGTCGATGTTGATGTCTTCCTTCTTGATACCCGGGAGTTCACCGTGGAGTTCGTAGTTGTTCTCCGTCTCTCTCACGTCGAAGCGGGGAGTGAAAGTGGGAGTATTGTGGTGGTTACGACGGGACTGGCGGGGCTGGCAAGTGCGGCTGTTGTTGTTGGTGGTGCTGGAGAAGTGCTTGTCCCAGTCGTCGATGAAGCGGACGAGGGAGCCGAAGTTCCCGCAGTCGCCGCTGGGGATGGTGTAAAAGGGGTAGCTGGTGAAGACAGACATGTTGGTGGTTGGTTTAGTGGTGGACTTGTGGAGTCTTTTGTGTAGATGCAGTTTGGTGGAAGTCTTGAGAGAAGAAGAAGATTGTTGACGAGAAGATGCTGTCACGATGAGTTGATAGTGATGGTGATAGTAGTGAAGATGTTGTTGTGTTGCTGATGATGAGAGAAGGGAAAGCTACGAGGTAAGACAAGACGGCAGTTTATATAGATAGGTTCACGTATGTGGCGATACTCTTACCAAGTCCCAGAAACATCGAGATACTGCTTGAATAATCATCGTGAATGCACCAGAATTGGCAAATTCGAAGATTGTAGATGCTTCTGACTGTCGCGACGACTCGCGATGCTGCGCGATGAAGCTGGAATCTAGTGGAACATTCTAGCAATTATTCAGCTGAAAGACGGGTTTGTCAGTTGAACACAAGTAATCGAGTCAAGACAACGGTTCAAAGAATGATCGAGTAAATCTCAGATTCAGATGACATATTCGTTCTGATTCATCATCATCGTAGAATAGGCAGAGATCGTTCATTGCGTGTGCGCTTTTGTAATTGAAGATGGATGATTCTTCGCGATTCTCTTGCCCGCTGGAATTCCAAGAATAGGCGGATTCGATGCCCCACTCTAAATTTAGAGTTGAACCAATCACAGTGGAGAGTCTAGCTGAGCTTGTAGTATTCTGATTGGCTAAATCCACACTGGCTGCTTTACTGCCTCGACACCCCTTTGGATTTCCGGAGAAGCTTCCGTAATCCGTACGGATTACCAATTCTGTCTTTCTTCCAGTTGCCCGTCTCCGACCAAGACATCCCCGACTGCCTGCGAGAGAACACGGCCCGGCCCCACGCCGAATCACGGGTCTTAGAGTCTCTGAGAGCTGAAGTACCAAGAGCTTTCTACTGCTACTAAATCGTTCAATATGAGGCCTGTGAGAGATAGTCACAGTCTAGCCCATCTACTTGAGACCTACCCGGGACCGAGCCCAGATAGCACAAGCCTGACACAAAGCCCCTGAACAGAAATTCGAGTGCGACTCACTTGAGCTGACGGATAGGAGATACAAGATGCACGACCTGAAACGAACTTATCGATGAGAATCCTTTATTGGAAAAATTATACAGTTTCAGGTCCAGTGTTGCATTCCTGATCCCATTCCAACTGTCGCACGCATCGATGTTGGTGCAGGGAAGGATGGTCGAGTTAACTAGATCTACGACAAAGGATGGAGCATCGCATATTGGGTCGCAGTCGCATATCATGATTCCTCATTCGGGTACATCATCGTAAAGTAGGTAAGTACAAAAGAAAACAAGGCCGGTACTGTATTCCCTCAATCTATCAAAACCCCCAAGCTCAAACGAATGTGGTGTTGAATAAAAACAATAATAAAACAAGTCCCCATCTTCATATCTTCGTGCTCATTAAACAGTAATGCCATCATCGACAGTCGACAACAACTTCAACCCCCAAGTCATGCGTGTATGTGTACATGTCAAGAGTAAGCGCCCTCGGGGGCTTATCCAGCCATTTACCACCAAGCAACGCTGATACCATTGGGGACGTGGACGCCATCATAGGCAAAGTCCTGGTTGACAACATTGATATCAAAGGTGCCGACAGCAGCAGCCTCCCAGTGTAGGGTGGTGCCGGCGGGGCAAGGGAAGGAATCAATAGTAGGGGCAAAGTCGCTGCGCTTGAAGTCGTAGAAGCCGGTGTCGCGGTTGAAGACGATGCGCGCGAGCTGCTGGTCGCGCAGGTTGCCCTGCGTCAGCGAGGCGAGGTCTGTCCAGTTGTTGCGGAAGATGTCCATCGCGGATTCGCCCTGGATGTTGTCGGTGCTTGAGGCCTTGAAGACGAGTCCGCAGGTGCGGCCCGCGGCGGAGGCCGGGATGGGGATGTCGTAGAGGGTGGAGGTCTCGAAGGTGCCGTCGCGGACGGTGGAAGTCTTGCTGTCCTGCGCGTTCTGGTTGGTCTGGATGTTGTGGACCTTGAGGATGCTGGGGACGGCGTAGCCGGCGGTGGTGGTTGGGGCCGCGAGGGAGAGAGTGGCGGAGAGGAGAGAGAGGACGACGGCGGTGTACTGCATTTTGATTGTGGTTTTGGTGTTTATACTTAAGTGGTTTGAAGAGTTGTTTCCTGAAAGGAGAAATAGACTTGGATGATGTTGCTTGAAGTGCTTGAGTAGAGATGCTGTTACTGTTGTTGATGATGAGAAGAGAGAATACTACCAGACCTCAGGAGCACACCTCATTATATAGACGTTCAATCTGAGTATCTCATCAACGGAACATCGACGTCGACGCCAAAATGCTAAAGTCCGTTTCTATTTTTGTCATCATCGAGCACGCCTCATCTCGCCTTGCTCCTTTCACCATTGGTCGGTCCCGATCATGAATGCTGATGCCTTCGTCCTACTCTCATGGCATGCCAGTGAGAACAATGCCACCGACCCTCCTCACCGGACTGTTACGTATTCCACCATACTCGAAGCCCAGGACCAAGGCGCGGTCGGGCGATGCTGGATGATGGGCTGATGGATCTAAGAAGTCGACTGGTTCTTCCACACCTATACGAGCTGACACGCTCTAGTTGTTATGAAGTATCCAGAACAACGACATCTTCGATTTGATATTGATGAAGCGAAGAGAAGACGAGCTTACCGCAGGTATCTCTACATGAAGGTCGTCCATCATACAGCATCTACTGCCTAGTATGTGCAACCGTCGTTGTCCGGCTTACGGGTAAGCTGCTCTTCATAAGTCCATCCTCACGTGCGGGAGATGCGTTTGTTGTTAGGTAATGAAGTCCGTTGAGGCTTGAGTTGCGGCGAGGGAGGTGAGAATCTGGAGACTGCGCGGAGATACGAGACCGTCAACCAGACTAGAACACAGAGTCGAAGGATGACTGCATAACCAAGCTCTTTAGTTATTCCAGCATCGTAGTCTAAGCTTGTCGTTGATATCCAAACTCATCACGATGGCATAAACAAACATTTCCATTTATATTCTGTATATTCCATATTTCTACGATCACGAAAGAGAGCAATTCCATAAAGGGTATATATTCGTACTCCTATAAACACCTACCATAGCCTCACGACTCTATAAGTAACTCCATCATGCAGATCTTCAAGGCAAAGTCCAGGATGCCACCCATCCATCCTCATCGCCAGGCATAGAACCCGAGCCAGCCGTCCGCCACACCCCCGTCGGGTCTCCGCGTGGCAGCGTTCCATCATCACGAGTCGATCGTCTGTATTATCCATCTCCAGACAAACACCTGCACTTCCTCCTTGGCATCACGGAGAAAAAGATGACGTTGCTTCTGGCGTTGGAGTCGTGTAACGCCCAAGAACACATGCCATCAAGTCCTCTTGTCAAAGACATGCTACGAACCACCACCATCGTACCACCAAACGGATATATGCCATAAGCACAGAAATGCCATGCAGACAACACCAAGACAACCTCGCACAAAACCAGGATCCTCGAGTCCGGGCGGGTAAAACATGATCGCCCGCCAAGACCAGCGCTGACCTGAATTTTCCTCTGCTTCCAAAACAACAGCAGAAATACCCGAGAATAAGCATCTTCCTCTTCCCACGGGGCTGTGTGCCGATGATCTGCGCCCCATATCCAGCACTGCGTCATCATGCTATCCATCCTTCTCGTAAACACACCTGGGTAGCTGACAGATCGAACAAGTCGTCGGTCCTGATAGGACAACGATGGGACGCATCATGGCACAGCAAATGGGGAATCCCTGTCTAGGACCTATTTTCAGACGAAAGGATCAAATCGGTCCCGTGGACGACGACCCTCTGTCTCGGGACATCGAGCAGAGAAAGAACTCGCGTGTTGTCAGCATATTTCGGATCAGCTAAATGCAAGTGAGAATTAAGACATCGCAAGCTACCTAGCTATAGGGTAAGTAATTCAGCTTAGAGACCCGAGTAAGCCGACAACACGACCTCATCTCGTGTCCCGTCAGCAGTAGAAGAATGCTAGTCTCGCTTCTCTGACTGAGGGGTTCTCGGAGGTGTCCTACGCAGTATTTCTTGGTACTTGGAGAAGAAGAGGAGGCTCCGACTTGGCAGAATCATCACGAATTCCAAAACATAAATGCATCAATCCTTCAAGTGTATATAATGCTAGCTACTCTCACTCGCCCCAATCTGTGCTGCCCCTAGATACGCGCCCATACGCCTCAAATCACTTGCTCACAAAACATAGCAAAACGCCGAAATCTGCCCAGCCTGTAGGTCTATGTGAAATGCACACTCGCGCCAATGCCCTTCCCACGATACCAGAGAGATTCCTTCCATTCCCCCAGCCGGACATGAACAACCGCATGCGCATCTAATTTCAAAGTTCCCCCGATCGCCTTTCGTAGGGCGCCATAACCCACAGAACCAAGAGACCACTCAACCGGCAGTCTAGGCGTCTCGGATGATCCCGGCGGTGCTTCGATCGGCTGATCATAGAGGATAAGGCCTATCGGTTCGGTTTTATTGTACAAAGCGGTCGCATTAACGAAATCTAGGAAGAGCGTCTCGTGCTGTAGCGGCGAAACGAGCGTGAACGTCGCCGTCGACGATAAGAAGTGGAAACTCGCGTCCCTGATAAAGTGAGGCTCATCCCCTGGTTTTCCGTCGGGAAGTCCGAGACGAGGAACGGGGAACGTTACGTTGAATTGTGATAAGGCCTTACCGAGGGCAGGCTGGCCAGGAATACTGTTCGCATGCGGTTTGACCATTATACTCGTGTTGTAGCCCGACAAGTACTGTGAGATAAGATCCCGCCCTATTTGCACGGCATGTTTGCCTGCTTCGCGCGGATTCCACGTTGCTGTGACAAGTAAACTGTTACCACTACCTAGGCCAATATCGGCATCCTGAACTGTGCAATCTGCTAAAACGGAACTGTTGCGAAGAACATGAACATTGAGAAACGGCACGCGAGCTGTATACGGGGTAGGATTGGTGATGTTGACCGAAGCCTGCAAAGTGATCGAGTCCAGCGTTGTGTTCACAACTTCCAGCGAGTGGATCTTAGGATGGAGGTTGCCAATTGCGCCGGGTTTAAGGGCTGTCGATCTATTAGCGTACGGACTGAATAGAAAAGAAGAAGTCGTAAAAGAGCACAGAGGCTGCTCCCCTCGCAAGGCTTCCCAATGGTCTCCTTGCAAGACGAGCCAGTTAACCAGAAGGTGACTAACTAGATAGGTAGTATTAGATCAAAACGAGGACGAACGTTTTACTGGAATTTTCCCTTCCGCCGGCACCTCCTTCAAGACGAGTTCCCCCAGAGCCGTCTCCACCTGGACATCAACAAGAGCTTTGACGTGTAGCTGAATAGGCTTGTCCCCAAATATAATCGCCTGAACCACGTCGGCAAAAACATCGCTGTCCGTGATGTTTAGCGGAGCATCTTCGATGCGAGACTGAATCTTCAAGTTCATCTCATCGCTCTTTTCATCTCTAACCATCGTCGAATTGGCATGCTGCCACTTCTTCAAGTTGAGCTCTCCCATCTTGTTGGTCTTGTAGAAGACATCGGCAGTTGCTCGTACATTGTTTACGTCGATACCAAAGTTCATCTCAGCTGGAAGAGCTGCAGTGACCATGATATTTCCAGACACCTTGGGGCTGGCGGCCGGGTCGTCGGGATCGGCAAAAGGATCAGGGAGGGTGAAGTGCACGTCACTCAGAGAGAAGTCTCGAATCAGACCGTCCAGTGTCCTTCCGGGGAAAGGAACCGCGACGGTTACGCTAGCAAGAATGTCTGCGAACCATCTGGGCGTCTCGCCATCGGGCCGACTACTACCACGGACATATACGGTGGCAGATTCGCCATGCATGTATTGTTTCAGTAAGGTATCCAACGGCGAGGAGGCAGAATCCGGGCAGACCCGAGTGAGAGACTCGGGAAGCTCGTGGATGACGCCGTACACGTTCGCAGAGACATCTGACATCGGGTCCACATGAACTTCGCCAGTAGTCGCTTCTGATACGGTGATGAACGAATCCGAACCCGCGCACCCAGCAACCATAATTTCGAATGCGAGCTCGGGGATATCGAGTTGTACCGGATACTCGTTGAATGCCGTCAGCGACACATTGGCGAGCATCGATCCTTGCATAGGGCCATCCTCCACGATGAAGCGCGTGATGTTGTACTGCGGCACTACAGGTATTTTATTTGCTGTGCGGTTCAGAAAGATCAGCTCAAGTTCAATACTGAGGAGTAATATGTAACAACGAAAAATAATCAATCACTGCCAAGCTAAAGCAACACCTTCTGTCCGAGATAAAGGGCGGCAAAGGAACGGTAGAGAGATTGACCTTCAAACGTCATAATTTCCGAAACACCATGCGTTCCAAGCGGTATAGCACCCGACTTCAGCGTCAGATCGGCCACTCCCTTCAGGCGCAGATTCTCGAGCTTTCCTTCCAACCAATCATTCGCAATCGTGCGCATTCCTTCGACATTGCCGGCTTTCACGTCAGCCACGAAGTCAAACTGCGTCGTCACTCCATCCCTGAGCTTCACGACTAGTGGTGGTATGACTGCCGACCCGAGCAGCATGTTCTCGTAGTCGGGCACATAAACATCAATCTTGGTTGTCTCAACCCCGAGTTCGCCAGCAACCCAGGTAGTGGCTCTGCCGATCCTGCGGACGTGCGGGTTTGTTACCCTCGAACCATCGAGTTGGAAGTTAGCTTGTATACGGGCGCGCACACCATCGGCCGTGATCGAATCGATGGATAAACTCGTCGGTTCAATGACAGCAGCCTGTTGTGCGTACTCTTGCACGGCATCGGGAACGATGAATGCTAAGATGATGATAGCAATAGCAAAACCGCCCAATATGCCCATAGCAATGAACGAAGGCCATCTTCTTGTCTTCTTCTTAGTACTGTGAGTGGACAACGACTGACTCTGGCGGGATCGTATCGACGAGGCGTCGTTGTACTCGGGTTCTGTGCTAGCGTTGTTGTAGCGAGTTGTCGATGAGCCGCCGGACAGAAGAGGCGTCGACTCAACAGCTTCATCGCCATCTTGGTCGACTCTCTTGTCTGCCCGAGCAGACGGGAGTAAAGGCGAGCTTTCGTCCCCCGACATGGTGGATAAGAATAGAGACGGCGGACTGACTTTCACAACCTATATCATGGTCCAAAGAGCCGTCGCTGCCTCTTATCTTCCTAGGGCGTAGATCGTCCCGTTTAATACCGTGTTTCGCGGGTAGACGACTCTTGAGTGTCAGAACAACCCGAAGATCCGTATTCTGTGATGCAGTTATAGTGATGGGGTTGTGTCTTGATGCCCAATGCAGAGTCTGACGCGAAACGGACCGGCGGGCATCTAGGTGAATATATGAAGAGGGCAGAGATGTGCACGTCGTCATCCGCTGCGCCCTCAACAGATATGGGTGGGTCCGGTTCGCCCAAGTACGTAGCCTAGGCCTTACCGCTCTAGGCTTGGCGCTATCCGGGGAAAATGTCCCGCCACGTATGTATTTGGGGTTTCAGGCGGTTCTAGAGGGACGCGCGCACGGTGCCACCACAGGATCAACTGCAAACTCAAATTCACCGTGACATTACAAAGTACTGCGAAGTACCTACGGAATACTGAGGGAAGCCATATTCCGAACTTACCGTGTGGAATACTGATCGTGTCGAGCGTGTGTCATCACCGGAACGTAAAGGCACCGGTAAGTGCCTTTAGTGTACCATTTAGGTACAACCTTTGGAGCTGGGTACGTCCTGCCTGCCTAGTGCGAATTCGAGGTGACCAGCGTGGGCCTTATCTGCACAAATTACTTAGTCAGGTTAGTCGGCGTTCATCAGTAATCCCCATGTGGCTTAGGTTCATCTTTCGATAAGCCAGATTGTGCGACGCCGTCCGCCCCGCCGGCGCCGATGATCGCAGACCAGAGAAGAGCTCTCGTGTGGAACAACGAAGTGCCGGCGTCGTGCTACACTCTCTGAGCTGAGTCAATCGCAGGGTGGTAGGTAGATCCGGCCATAGCAAATTAATGTGAATTTATTTATCTCTGGCGATTGTTCGATGTGAAAAAGTGAGGCTTTACATATACGAAGACTCGAATAGATGATCCTGCAACTCATCGAGCCAATTAACAAGTCGTAGCATCGGAAACAAGCGGCCAACTCCCCCAGACGCATCTCTAATTCGTTTATCATCTTGTTTACTATTCAATTCAATATGCGACCCTCAGTTCACCGGATCGCGCGCAGTGCGCTGCAACAAGCCTCGGCCAGGAGCTACTCCACGGAATCCTCCAAGGCCCGGCATCTCATGACCATTGGCGACCTCAGTCCCGCCGAATTCTCAAAACTGGTTCTCAATGCCGCTTCTCACAAGAAGGCTGTCAAGGCCGGCCAGATTCCCGCAGCGTTGAAAGATAAGCTGCTGGGTAAGTCTGTGGCCATGATGTTCAGCAAACGGAGTACACGCACTCGCGTATCAACGGAGGCTGCCGTGGCTCTTATGGGAGGACACCCCATGTTCCTGGGAAAGGACGACATTCAACTCGGTGTGAGTGGTCATATCCCTCTTACCCCAAGCTGTACGGAATATATGAGGCTGAGATTTATATATACCTAGGTAAACGAGTCACTATATGATACATCCAAGATCATCTCATCCATGACATCTTGCATGGTCGCCCGAGTTGGTCCTCATTCCGACGTTGCCACCTTGGCCAAGCACTCTAGCGTGCCGGTCATCAATGCGCTCTCAAACGACTTCCACCCTCTTCAGACCATTGCCGACTTCCTCACCATCCACGAGGTCTTCTCTTCCAAAGGAGTCAACTCAACTGGTGTTGTCCCTGACCGGTTGAAGGTCGCCTGGGTTGGAGATGCTAACAATGTTCTATTCGACTTGGCCATTGGCTGTGTCAAGCTCGGCGTAGACATTTCTGTCGCAACTCCCGAGGGATACTCCATCCCCGAGAACATGCGGGCCTTCATCACGGAGCAGGCCAAGACAGCCGCGGCTCCCGGTACCCTTAGCGAATACTTCGTTCCCGAGGAGGCCGTCAAGGATGCCGACGTCATTGTCACTGACACCTGGGTATCCATGGGCCAGGAGGAGGAGATGCAGAAGCGATTGAAGGCTTTTGCTGGCTTCCAGGTCACTGATGAGTTGGCCCAGCGCGGTGGAGCCAAGGCCGACTGGAAATTCATGCACTGCCTTCCTCGTCATCCCGAGGAAGTCAGTGATGCCGTTATCTACGGCCCTCGATCGCTGGTATTCCAAGAAGGAGAGAACCGCCTCTGGGCCGCTATCGGTATGTCCTTTTCTCCCCGTCCCTTATTTGATCGTGTGACTAACATTAGTACAGCCGCTCTCGAAGGACTTGTTGTGAACAAGGGTACTATTGTGTAAAAAGATTCCCCCAAAAATAGCGACGAGGTATAAGTCACGAGTTAGAAGTGAGGCGTCCTCGTCAATAAAATACTGAAAATTCAAGACATTCTTTCCGTTAGCCTAGACGTATGACGCAGTACGAAGTGATGTATAAGTAGGGCAGCCAATGCAGAATAACGATTCATGATGTAAACGAAGTTGAATGAGTATTACTGTCCATGAGGACAAGAGTGTGTAATTTTCTGCGCTATACCATGGCCAAAGCAGACATATTCAAATGCTAGTAGCTTCTAAACCGTACATTACTTGTGATCAACTCAAACCATCGATGAACGCCATCTATCCCCAGTACCCCGGTATCCCTAGTATACAAAGGTAGCTAAAAACCAACTGTCTATCCAGGGGGAAGCTGGCTAGCATCGACAACCTCATCTGCTTCCTTGTGGATAGCTTCCTCATCGGGTCCAAACAAAGGTGAGCGAGGCAAGGCCATGAGACCGGTACGTGTAGACTCGAGGATACCGAAAGGTGCAATCAACTTCAGGAAGGAATCAATTCGCACGGGTTTGGCAGATCTGTAATCATGTTAGTGCTGAAGGGCATAATGGTAAAAGTTAGATGATTCTTACACCTCGACAATGCAGCTGTTAGTGCTAATATCCAGGACTTTGCCACCAAACTGATGCGCGAAGTATGTGATGGACTTCAAGTGTTCGTGCTTATGCCGCAGGGCTTGACTGGCGACCATCTTGCTGGGGTGGAAGTCCTGAGAGATCTCGCCCAATGTCTTCTCGTTGGTCTCAGTGTCGACCTCCGCGGTGATCTCGCGGTGATGGGCGAGAAGCTCCTCGAAGTACTCGGGGCCAAGAATGTTGATCTTGGCAAGAAGCAACTCGCGCTGGACAAGGGCTGCGTTTGTGTAGTCCAAGACAGCCCAAACGGGGACCAAGTCCTCCAACTGGCGACGGGCCTGCTCAACTACGCCATCCTGACCAGTCAGGACGATAGTCATGCGAGACAGATCCTCCACTTCCGTGCTGCAAACAACCAAAGAGTCGATGTTGAAGCCACGGGCAGCCAGAATACCAGAGACTCGTGATAGCACACCGGGCTCGTTCTGAACCAGGCAGTTGAGAATGTGGCGTTTTGGTGGTGTCATGGAAGGGGTCGGAGTCTCATAGAGGATGTTGGATACGGCGGACTGCGCCGACCATGATGATGGCGTGTCACTGGTGGGAAGGGGAGCTTGACGACGGCGAATCGCTTTGTAGGCAATGGCCGACGTCGAGCTGCTGCTCGAACTCCATCGGGCAGTCGACTGAGCGCTGACACGGAGAGAAGCAGAGGCCGCTCGAAGGAAATGCGGCTGGGCGAAAGACCGAGACGCCATCTTTCTGATTATCTTACAGGACTGGGCGAGTCCTGTAACCAGAAAATGGCGATTCTTGAGGTCTCAACGACGATGTCAATTGACTGATGGGTTTACCGTAGACTCATCAGAAGGGAGGACTTGGGGGAAAAAGTGAAGCTCGACCAGCGAGTGCGGAGATCGGAGGTGTACCGGTGCAATGTTGTCACGATGAAAGCTAGGTGTCCGCTAGTGTGGGTACGTGGTCTGCACTAGTGCACTAGTGTTCCATCGACAGTGGGCATTTCTTCCTATCATTACCCGAACTGGACTAGCCTGCCTACCCAACTTTAGGGATCGGGTCATTCTGTACTTATGCCACAATCCACTGCTGCCAGTGCTGTACCAGTACCTCCGGACACCTACCGGAGTCACCAACTCTCTTTTGCCGGATGTGGCGTAGCGCTGTCGTTGAGCCTCAAGTCTCGACCCGAGTTGTCCGTCAGACACCGGACTCAGGGTGGCAGTCTCGACTCGCAGCCCAGCGACCGACGGATTACCTGCATTTATGCGTGTGGAATACGGATAATACCGTGCCGTTACCCATGCAGCGAAAACGGAGTTCAGCACGGTTGGACGATACCTAGCTCTTGACTTCCAAGGCGACGCATTGCGACGGGCCTACGAATTCAAGAGTCGATGTTAACGTGAGCGTTAACGAGTCTAATAAATCTATTTAAATCAGTTGGCAAGTCAACTAGGTAGGTAACGATTGCGGATAACATCACCAAGTTACTTCTGTCACTAACACGAAGCCGATGCAAGAAGGCATCTGTGTTCCGTATTATCCAAGAGATTGGTACCTCACCCTTTTGGATTGAAGATCGTCAAATTGAAGCAGAACAGGGTCTGTTCTCTAAGAACATCAGTTGGACGTAGAACGGTAAGTGGCCAGGCACTTGGAACAGTTCAGCAGCAAGCACTCATGTAAGTCTCAGCTACTACCGGTATGGATGATAACTACAAAATACCTCCTGATCGCCTCCTGTTCAGGGAAGTATGGTAAACGTGAGTTCTGGGTGGACTTTGAAAGTCACGCACTCAATCATGTCCAATTTCGAGATGGGCGTCACACGACAAATTCGTGTAAATCACGATTCAGGATGGTTGAAAGCCAAGTTCTACGAAATGCCCGGCGGGTTACCGTGAGGTCCGTCTCAAAGTACAAGCCCCATACTATTCCGTACTCCATACTACCTGCTTTCCCAGCACATACCTAGTTTACGGATCACCCTTAGTAGAAGCACATCATGAATTCTAAAGATAGGTATCTAGGCCATGCGAACAGCTTCCCGCTCGGTGTCCCGGAGGTAAAGGCAAGTGTGCCTTCCTAAACCATCGGTAGGCGTTCCGTGCATGCCTGAGGAAGGTCCCGTCGGCGGTCGTGACCTGACGTAAAATGTTAGGTAAATTCTATTTTCCAGGCTCACGCTAGCCCTGATTCAGCCGTCTTGGCGGCTATGGGATTGGATGCTGTCCGATTATGTAATGAGTTCTCTGAGCTAGCCAGGATAATACATTTTGTGAGCGGCCGAAAGTGGATTTCTGCAACAATTGTTCCCGCCTTCAATTACTTTCGCAACCACTCGCATCTCCAACACCTCTCCAACTACCTACTTGTTTTTCTTCTTCCATTTATTTCCAGAATTAGCTATATCAAGTCAGAGCTGCATTTCTTGCGCACTTGTTGGTTTACGTATCAGCGCTTTCACTTAATATCCCCAGCTCCGGCCTCGTTACCGTCGCGATGGATGACACGGATCGCCGAACCGCGAAGCGATCGCGTTTTGACCAGACCGAAGTCGAACCTCGCCGATCGAGATTCGACCGCCGATCCCGATCGCCTACCACACGCAAGCCCGACTCGGCGCGGGGCCGCAGTCCTCTGAGTCGAGGCACTGACAGCATCACCCCAGAGGTCAAGAAGAGCCCTGTCGATGCTGCCGCCGCCGCAGGTCCGTATCATGCTCCATCACCAACAAACACTCTTGAGTCCTGGATGCTAACTATTTTTCCGTCTGAATAGCTGCTGCTGCCGCCAAGATCAACGCGCAACTCCAGGCGCGTAAAGGAATCCAACATGTCGACGTCCCACCCATCCGATCATCCTCAAACTCAGCTGGCGCTGGTGATGCGAATGCCGGCAAAGCTGCCAATATTAACGGCGAAGTTTACGTCTCGGATGGCGATTACATCAAGGACATTGAAGTTAATGACTTGCGCAATCGATACTTGCTGACCAAAGGATCCACACAAAAGATGGTAAATAATGCCCTTGGTCAATTCCTACTGATCCTCTTCAGAGTGCCAGCCCTTTGACTGGGCCCTCTCCTCCAGTCTCACTTGTAGTCGTGTACGGACAGTGTCGCTTACCATGAGCATGCTAGCTTGCACACGATTTCCCTCTTTGGCATCTGCTGACCTCCGCTGCGTGATATAGATTAAGGAAGAAACCGGAGCTGGTACGAGAAACCTCCCAGATATTCTGTTGATTATTGATAGAACCATGGTTGACTTTACAAGATGTCACAACTCGCGGCGAATACTATCCCGACAAGAGCATGGCCACACCTACGGTAAGTTGATACTCCGTACCTATCAAGTCAATCTGAGGACGAGCACTAAGACCACTCAAGGCTCCTCCTCTGTACCTCCATGTTACCAGCACTACCAAGGCTGGACTCGATGCGGCCGTTAAGAAGATCGAAGAAATGATGAAACAGGAGTTGCCGAACTTGGTCGACGAACGACGATTCCGACGCCGCGATCAGGAGCAAGTCGAACGCGACGAGTTTGGACGCGTAAGTGCTGTGTTACATGAACCAAACCGCTTATGCTTGGGTACTGATATGGCCTCAGCGCAAATGGCCCGAAGCCAAGATCCCAATCAATCTCGAACCTGTCCAAGGCTTCAATCTTCGTGCACAGATTGTCGGCCACGGTGGTACTTACGTGAAGCACATCCAGCAAGAAACTGGATGCCGTGTCCAGATCAAAGGCCGAGGTTCAGGCTACCTTGAAGCCAGCACCAACCGTGAAAGCGAGGAGGATATGTATCTTCATGTCGCGTAAGTCTATTGTGCCTGCAAATAATCCCTGCTTCGTGACTACATCGCTTTGTTTGGTTCCTATATCTAACTTTTCGATAGGGGTCCTGATCCCAAAATGGTTGAGAAGGCTAAAGATCTATGCGAGGATCTTGTTGGAAAAGTCAGAGAAGAATACGAAGAGTTCAAATCGCGGCCTCCGAGACAACACTATGGCGGTCATGGAGGTGGTGGCGGCGGATACAATGACCGATACGGCGATCGGTATAACGACCGCTACAACGACAGATACGACCGGTCCGGGGGCCGATCCGGCTCCGGTTCGTACGGCGGACACGGCGGACACGGTGGATACAACAACTCGCCCGCCTCGGCAGCCAACTCGGCTTCTTCAGCTCCGGGCAATTCGAGCAATCCCGCTGCGGCAGGTAACGACTACGCAGCTCAGTATGCTCAGTACTATGGTGGACAGGATCCGTACGCCGCATACGGTGGTTACGCAGCGTAAGTCTCATTGCCTTCAGACTTTCATTGCCTACTACTAACACATGGCAAACTAGGTATATGCAATACTACCAGCAGTATTACGCTGCTACTCAGGCAGCTCAGCAGGGTACTCCCGCACCTCCGCCACCAGGAGCTTCCGCTTCACCTCCTCCGCCACCACCCCCGGCGGAAGCCCCTCCACCGCCTCCTGGTGGAGCAGCTCCGCCGCCGCCGCCGCCCGGTCCTCCTCCTTCGGGAACTCCTTATGGAGCGGTATGTTTGTTGGGTCCAGAGAGCTCTTTGTCACGTTGACTAATGGTTATATCAGGTCCCCCCTCCTCCTGGCCTCTAGTTGAGCCGCAACGTCGTCCACCGTTGATGCTTCCTTGACAGAGCTATAGTGGTTTGGTGCTCAGCAATGGGAGAAGTTCATTCATGGTGGCTATGATCAGATGTGTTCTCGGGTTGGATTTCAGGGGTTGTCTGCTACTGCTGCGGTTACGTACGTAGCTCTTAACGCCGACTCTAAGCAGGTACTCAAAAGCAGCACAAGCAATTAACAGAAGAGGAAGCCATGCCCGCGTGTAGTTACGAGGATTATAAGACATTCTTAGTTGCACCCTCGGTAGGCACGAACGGATTGTTGCACGGGCTCGAGCAGTGGTGTCCCAGGTACGAAATTCGCCATGTGTGAGTACGGATGAGGTAAATGTGCCCCGGCCTGTATGAGTATACCTACCGGTAACTTGGAGTCAGTCCCGAGGTGCTGTGAGATCACAGCTGATTCGCCTCTATCGATAAGATAAGGCCGGCCTCTCAACTCAATTATTGAACGCGAGAAGCACAGGGCGCTTTTACCTGTAATCCGCCCGTACTTGTACCTTACCTGAGCTGGAATCCTTCGCGCTGGGAATCAATTCACTTCACTTCCATACAACAACATTAACTCCGAAACATCGCATCATCGTCATGTGGCTGTTCGCATGCGATCTGACACACGTCTTATTAGTTAACCATCAGAGATAGCATCGCGTATTGTTTCTTTATTACTTTTTGTGTTATACGTAACAGTTTCGCTACACCATGAGTCACCAGCGATACCCGTCCATCGATCCGAAAGAACCGCATTCCATCTCGCTCAAGGTATTGCGGTAATGGAAGCTTCCACCGTCTGGGTGCCTCTCCATTAATTACTGATTTGTTTCTGTTTTATCTAGTCTCTCGCGACCGTCCCTTGTAGTCCAACACCCTCTCCCCCCGCCGCTGTCAAGCCTGTCCGACGACGATGCCACGCCTCTCCCAGCTTCTCTCGCCTACAGCGCGAACAGCGGCACGAATCCCGAACCCTTCCTCTTAACGCCGATCTTGAATCTACCTCCTACCTTTGGCACTGCATATGTCGGGGAGACGTTCAGCTGCACATTATCCGCCAGCCATGACGTACCGCTGAGTCGTTTGGAAACAGACCCGAGCACGCCGTCGACACTGTCCACACCCAGTAGCGCACATGCGCCCCACGTAAAGAGAAAGACTGTGCGCGACGTGCGTATCGAGGCAGAGATGAAAACACCCAGCATGCCCACACCGCAAAAGATAGAATTATACCCTCCTACAGACCCGTCACCAGTCGCTGCTGGCGACAATGATGAAAAAGACAATCGCAGCACGGACCTCGCTCCAGGCCACTCGCTGCAAAAGATCGTCAATTACCAGCTCCATGAGGAAGGGAACCACGTTCTCGCCGTGACGGTCAGTTACTACGAAGCGACGGAGACGAGTGGACGCGTGCGCACGTTCCGGAAACTATACCAGTTCATCTGCAAGGGGTCCCTCGTCGTGCGGACAAAAGTCGGCGCGCTCTCAACTCCTATGACCGAAGGCATCGGTCGACGCTGGGTCATGGAGGCGCAATTGGAGAACTGTAGTGAGGATCTCATGCAACTGCAGCAAGTGAATCTCGAGCTCGAACCGGGGTTCCGGTGTCAGGACTGTAATTGGGAGGTCAGCGGGGGCGGAAAGCCCGTGTTGAGACCGGGCGAGGTCGAGCAGTGTTGTTTTGTGGTGCAGGAGGAGAAGCAGGGGGCTGTGAGTGAGGATCAGGATGGGAGGATTATCTTTGGCGTTTTGGGGATTGGGTGGAGGAGTAAGATGGGGAATAAGGGACATCTTTCGACGGGGAAGCTGGGGGCGCGCGTTGCTGTGAGATAGGGCTCATGGGAACGGGTGTCTTTGTCTAGCTAGGTCGATTGAGATGCTCAGGTGAGTGTATTATAATGTATTATACGGATACCGGTATATTGATGGTTCAGTGTTAACTTCTATGCGGTTCACGATATCTGTCATTGGCATTGTTGAGTTCACTTGGGAAGCGTGTTGGATCTATGCTTCACATCTGTTTACGTCGAGTTCACGATATCCTCAGTCTTTTACACAATAGTCATGGCTCTTGTTCATACAACTTTCACCCACTGGTTGATCTTTGCTCGAGAGCCAGTTCATATGTTAGTCTAACCTCAACTATCACCTTCGACATCACCTACTCACGCACAATCCGACATGCAATTGGTCTTCCAAAAGTGCCAGTCCTTCTTATTTAACTATTCTCTATGAACCGCCAAAACTTGCTCTCAAGAACTTCTACCATGCAGGCCTGCTACACAAGAAAATCTCACTCCTGACGGGATTTCCGTTCCGTACCGTCACACATGCAAAGCGAACTTCACCCTTGAGTAATCCGTAATCACGGCAATCGTCACGTAGAAGCACGCCATGGTGTCGACCTCTACCTCTCTCTTCCTCTTCACAAGTACGAGTATGTGTGCTCCGTACCCGATATTACCAACTGTCGAGAACCGAACGCGCCACCCCTCTCCTCTTGCCTATTTCCAGCATATCTACCCGACATACGAAAAAACAAGTTTTCCTAACTTATCAAAGATACAGGCCCGTTCATATAGGCAGGTAGGGACTAGGGGGCTTGCTTACGCTGCCGTGCTACGACGAGAAAGAATGCTACGTTCTTGGGTCGTATGCATCATGCGGCTCGGCGACTTCGACTCTTGCCAGGTTCTTGTCTTCGTAAAACAAGCATTCAGGGGCTTTTGGCTTACGTGCATTTGAAGTTGTGACACTTGTTTCGATGTGCTTGAATGTACGAGGAGGGTGTTTGAAAGGTGGTCATGCGAAGTGGCTGCAGCTTTTTCGTCCCGCACAGCGACTCTCACCACCAGATACTATAGAATATATTGTTCTGGATTTCGATGCTTCCATGGCTCCGAAGTTCCAGGCGCGAGGAGTTGCCGGGAACCTGGATTTCATTTAGATTGATTGATGACTGTTTGCGATGGCTTGATTGGTTTTGTTGTCAGTGGTGATGTCCCATGCAGGAGTAAGTGAAGGGGCAGACAGATAGACAGGCAGGTAGACTCGAGTTGCCGTTTGCGAGTTGACGGCACTTACTGACGGCTACCCTACCTATCTACATATCTTGAGATGGATGCATGTAGGGTGTCAACTCGCAGGGTGTCAGCTCGCAATGGAATCGCCAAGTACGGGAGCTGAGAAAGGCAACCAGTAGAAGGAAATCCAGGCTTCCAGAACCAGAGAATGGCGTTGCCTACGATACAATTCAACCAGCGAAACACAGAAAGAACAATTTAGCCAACTTGTTAGAACTCATCCATCAGTGGAGTTCCCGTCCGTTAATTGTCATCTGCCCTTAGCAGTAAGATCACGACAGACTATCGAAAATCCTGTTCAAAAGTAGGTATCAGCAGCGAACGCGTCTACTGTTCGAATATCCTTTCCCGGTAAGGTGTCTGGGGAGACGACGACTGGCTGCAGCCACGGTGTCGTTATGATCAGCTTACAAGCCGGCAGGATCCGGCAGAGAATGCGTGTGCGTGTGCGTGTGCGAAGAAAGATCGTATTGAAGATTTCTCGGAGGAGTCCGGGACGAGAAAGACCCAAGATGGATCGAAAAGGGACAACAAACCGGGGGTGATTTATTCCGTAACTAGGAAAGGTGAGTTGAGTCTCAATGGCTTGTTGCAAAAGAAGGATAGGAAGGAAAAGAACCCGTAATGATATGCGCTTTAATTTGCGTGATTATTTTTCTGACGCGCCAAGGAAATTTCGTATTTTCCCATCGAATGTCAAAGATTCCAGCCGACGACGACTACCTACTAGACAACGACTGTGTAAATTATATACCGTGGTCGAACGCTCCCCCCCTAACTTAGACGCTGTGCTTCGCCTCACGGTTACTTATTGAAGCGCGCCATTTTATTGACATGAGTACTCGTACAAGTAGGTAACTTGATAGGGGGGTTGTTGTGACCTTGGCTGTTGTTAAACCCGTGAGAAGTCGGAACCCCCTATCGAACGAGTGGAGAGTGGCCAGACCTCCAGTGAGAGTGTTATTAGTCCGGGTACTATTACTTGTAATCCGTAGGCCTCGACGGAATATCTCAACGCTTTGAGATGATAATATTCCGCATGGATGGAGATGTGTTGCTACTTGTACTTTCGTGGTTACGGAGTGCGGAATGGATTGGCCTGTTCCTGTTCCTGAATCCTCATTCTGGCGACTCCTCCGGGTCGATCTCGCATGTAGGTAATTATGAATCGCAGGTAGGTAATACTTCGTAGCAACACCCACGGAATACCGACAGACTAACGGATCATAAGTTGCCCATCTTAATGTCAGTTGGTTGCAGTCCCAACTCCCTATCCTACCTACCTACATAAGTGCCGCAGCGAGCAGCACGCCGTCGCTATAAGTATCGCCGTGATAATGAGGGTTTCTGCAGGAGAGGTATGAAGTACTACCGTAGGTAGGTAGGCAGGTAACTTATGGCGATCATCGCTCCCCCCTCAACCTTCCTGAACGAGGGATGGGTTGGGCCTTGTGTGGGGTTGGACAGTTAATGCGACCGGGGGACGACTCCCACGATCATGCACGATGAATAGTGTTGTAACTTGTAGGGTACCGGTAGGTAGCGCAGGTCATCGTGAATAAGAGTCGCAGTTATTAAAAGTCCTACCCAACGGCACGGTCGTGTTGAGCGTTGACTCCTTACAGAGTATTCCGGACATACGAAGAGTGCACTTCGTAGAGAGAGACGCATATGTCTGCGTCGTATGGGCGTTGTTTGGCTGCGATAATGTCGTGTAAGTAAGAAATAGTTAGTCGACGTTACCATTGCCAGGTTGCCAATGTAAGTCATCCCATCTGTGTAGATCATCAATCACATACATAGGTACATGAAGCAGGGAGAAACACACAACCACAACCACACATTCGCCATTCAGAGAACCGACTTACACAACAAATCACAGTCACAACGCCATCCCACACACACCTACCTATAGATTCGTCTTATTACACCAAGGGCCACATTGCAAAATTATCGTACGCACCATAATTAATTCTCAGTGCCTATTTTTGGTATACGTAGATCGCTCGCCCACAAACAAAATCCACGCAATGACTCGGTTCCTACTTGTATATGCTGACGCAGCTTACAGGAGTCTAGAGTTACCGTAACTGCTAGTTATGGTGAAGTCTGGGAGCGTAGGGTCGTTTCTAATGGCCCACTAACCGCGGTTATGATGTTGAGCCGGGTCCGCGGACAACAGGATGGGCCAGATTTCATTCATAACTCGCGGGAGTCGGGTTCGGGATCAGTCACTGCGGTCCAAGGAGGGGGGGGAGGGGGAGGCCCGGAGAGTTGGAACTACAGAAGGACAAGGAGCCAGGTGACGATCGAGGATGGCCATGTCTAAATAAACCGTCGTTTCCGATCTGGGTGCTACTGCGTTTATATTAATTGATGCTACTGTTCCTGCAGAGCTATACTATGTGATGCTAGTGTGTTAGTCCAAGCCGGTCTGTGAAGAAGGTAGCTGTGAAGTCACCCGAGAAGACGGAGAGAACGTTCTGTAGGTAAATACCGAATAAGTCAACGGTAAGAGAAGGGCCGCAACGGGAGTCACTCATCCATCCGAGTAGGTGGAAGTCTATCCCGTACGATAACTAGTAATAAGGCTGTGAGTGAAGATAGGTTGACGACATGTATCGATCATCACGACATACGTACCCTCATACTAACACCTGTAACTCCTCAGATCTGCGGCGCTGCACATCCTTCTCTCCACACTCCACCCACGCTTCCCCCCCTAAGGCGCTTCTACGGTCATATCGGCGCGCACATCGCTTCTTGGCCAAACCCTATTAGGCCGCATATCTTGGCCCGGTTCCTGCGTACCTTACATGAGGCCCTTCTCTAGTGAGGAATCCTTACCCGAGTGGCAAGTGGTCAAGTGACGACGGAGGGTTCGAACATAGCGTGGCCTCTTGGCTAGTTAGTGCGGCCCCTTTGGGCTTCGACTGATGGACCGAGGTGAGCACTTCGTCGTCTTGGGTTATGTATCCCCTAGTGTAATAGGTACCTACTCGTAGATGGGTAAAGAGTTAAGGAGATATTCGGGACTAGCATCTTATGACCTGCGGTAGCGTGTGGTGAGAGAGGAATGGTGAGAAGAGAGGAAGCAGATGACATGCAGTAGTCCGGCCGGATTCCGCAATGGTGAGAGTCTGGCTAGACTCGATACCGAATGAAGGGATTATTACATGTTAGTATCGTGTCTGTTGTCCGTGTCCCGTGCTGCGTACTTACCTACCTACGAAGTAGGGATTCCGCACTGCAGGGTAGGGATTGCGTATTGATGTGGACATCTGCTGTTAATTAACTGCTACGACTTACATGCTACCTTCTGCCCTGCCCTGCCCTGCCCGTGAAACACTTGCCTTGCCTGTCAAGTTACGGATTTCAACTCACCTGACAGGAATGATGCTTGACTGACTGATTGACAAGACTTACGGGTTGCCTACTTCGTAACGACACGTGTAATCCGTATCCGTACAGTTCCATATTATGGAGTAAGTACGGGGTAAGGCAGGGCAGGGTAGCAGATCGTAGGTAGCGAATGTCAATCAATCATACCACAGAACCGGGATCGAATTCCTTTTGCTCTCATTTGTGACAGATTCTGTCACAGTGTCGTCCTTTCGTTTTGTTTGGTTTCTTCGTCTGTTTCTTCTGGCCGCGTGTAACGACGCAGCTGTTTCTGATTCCGGACTCGTGAGTCGTACCCAGGAGAAAGCCTCTGCACGTGTGAATGGTAATGCAGAGCCAGGCGATCGGGTGGCTTCTGTTCTTTTTGTCGTTGCGCGTTTGTTTGACATTCGTATGAGAAAGGGGCCACGATAGAGCGACACCTGCTGATGGATGGATGGATGGATGATGCATGCTCAGTTCTTTTTCCTCTCGGGGCTTTTTGTTGCCTGAAGGATCCCTTTTTATATAGTGCATCGTCCGAGTTCCCTTCCCACCCGGGTAAGAAGAAGCCTAAGATGCGATCATGCCAATCCTCACGGGCCTAGAAGAAAGACGACAAACAATCCGACCAGTTCTCCGTTAACTGTTAGTCGCTGTTAGTTCGTGCACCTATTCCATTCCGTAGCACTTCCGTGCCACCACGACCGTTTGCTCGAATCTTCCCTTCCTCCTGGGCACGCGCACAAGAACGCCACGGTTGCTGGCTGCTCTGCTGGGTATCCGCAGTGGTGTGGTTGTCCGGGTTGTCTGAATGGCGGTTTCCTGACGGCGCCCGTGTTGGGGCAAGGAATCGGCAGTGCTCGCGTCAGACTCAGGCAGGTACGGGCAGGTACGGTGCATATCTCGCGTGCCGACAGAGCACTAAAGCCTCAAGATGGACGCCCCCCCCCCCCCTTCCTGGACGCCCCCCCGCACCCCTTGCTTCCTCACAGCGGGTGCCATGGCAGGATAAGGTAGGTACTCGTAAGCACCTAATGTAGTTGGTCTCTTTGCTTGGACTAACTGGAATAGGTTATTTATTCCGCACATTTATTCCACTAGTGCGCACTAGCGCCATGTAACGATACGACCTGAGAGCCCCGAGAGGCCCTGAAGCGCCTGAGCTCTCCGCAATTGCGGTGTGCACACCATAAATTGCTTGGGGATTATCTGCCTATGGGCCCTATGCTACAGTTACATGGCGTGAGGACGTATGCAAGATGTACGCAGAGGTACTTCATTACCGGTAGGCGTTTTAGTGAGGCAGACTGCTAAAAACAGTGATCCGTTTGAACAACCGCTCTTGATGAGGCCTCAAGTCGGACATCAACGCTCACTTACACGACTAGTAGCCGATTCTATACGTGCACTGCCTTTTACCGGTATGTACGAATGTATCATAGGGAATCCCATAGTAATAAAGCACCAGTCGAGTAGGAAGGAGATATATTTATATATATTTGCAAGAAAAGGGAATAAATGCCTACAACTCGATGGGTCTGCCTGTCGACCCCGGTTAGCCTCCAATACGAACTAATATCTTCCCTTAGGATGAGGGCTAGATCGATGGCCCATACTATCTACCCCTGGTCTTGGGATTCAGGTACCACGCATAAGGACGAATCCGTGAAAGGGCCAGTTGCTTCCGTGATCCATTCCATTCCATGCCATGCGTCGGTTGGGTTAAGCATCTGGATACCTAATCACTGGACCGTTCGGGCATCGTCTGGGCTTCCATCTGCGTTCTGGACAATCGTTGAGTATCCGTACAAAAAACTGGACTAAACATCTGAAACGGCTGGCAAAAGGTAAAACCCGCAGCGCTTTTAACCACTTTATCTTGCAGGTGCCTATTACGGTTGGTCTGCGGTGTACACGTACGACGATGAATTCCGTAACCATTCCGTAGTTGACGCTAAGTAACCTTGAACGTCCATCATCCATCTGTCCACCTGCAGCAGGCGCGGTCCAGGACTCGCAGCACGATAAGGTGAGGTCCCGTCGAGGTCCGCTATGTGTTTACCAGCGCAGAAGGAATTATAGTGGCTCTTATAGCGTGCCTTCTCGCTATGGTATAGAGCCATACAGTCGTTGACCTCTAAAGCATGTACGTACCTGTTCCGTAATTAAGATCTCTGGAAGTACCTACCGGTACCGGCAGTACATAATTACACTAGTGCAGGTAGTCTATGCTAGTGTACCTGGGTGAGATCTGCATAGGCCAGGTACCAACAGGTTACTTCGTACATTACGCGCATGTGGTCAAGCACGATCGTTCGCGGATGGTTGGGATACTCGAAAGGTAGGAACGGATTCCAGAAACTGGTGCGATACGAGCAAAAGGTGTGGTAAATTCGTCTGATCTATAAATACAACATCGAAACGTCTGTTGCTATCAAAAAGTACTGACGGGTATGGAAACTACAGGTAAGGCAAGCAGTGGACGGATTACCTAGCGCACATAATGAGCACTAGCGTGCCTGCTAAGAGGGAGCAGTAGCACCCCAGTGGAGGTACTAAGTAGGGGGGTGCTGCCATTACTAGTGTAGCACGCGCTAGTCTGCACTATGAATGCATGAACCCCTCCCCCGTCCACATTATGTATCCAGCACCTTGAACCCACCAACCCACTTCACTGCAAATCCGTGTATTTCCTACCTCCTTGTTAGGTAGACAACACACCGAACACACGCTGCGATATACCTCACGGTAAGTATCGACTACGCCGGACCTCATTAAAAAGATCTCTTGTATACCCGTGGTTGGAGAGACCCGTCTGCTCGTCTCTTGTTTTTATCCACCTCTCTCTTGCACTGCCAACGCTCTCTGCTTGCTCCCCCCCTATTGACGAAATGGGTTGTTTGTGATTTCAACAGGTGAACCGGGGGTTTTTTCAAGTCTGTGTTTTTGTCTCTGAATTCGTCAATCCGTCCATTCTCTCGGTCTCCATTCCCTTGGTCTATCTCAACTCTCAAGTGGTAAGCCGTGGCAGTAGCAGCGATATTCGGTGTACGCTCTCGTCCGCGTTGTCGTCACCGTTGTCGTTGCCCTTGTCGTCGTCCTCGCTCCTCGTCTTCGTCCCCGTCTTCGTCCCCGTCCCGTACCCCCTTCCGACCAAATCAACGGCCGCAGAGTTGCCTGCAGGGTGCAACCGGCGCACTGCATGTCTAAGTCGCAGCATCAGCGCCAGCGCCAACACCAGCACCAGCACCAGCACCAACTCCAACACCACCACTACCAGCAGCAGTAGCATGCACTAGATGCTGTACGCGACTTGTACAGCTCACTACCTCACTGTCTTGCATCTCTCTCATCATCAGACACGAACGCACTCACAACAATTCCTACCTACCCAGTCATTCAGTGTACACGCAGACTAGTCGTTGAGAACAGAAGTCGCTGATATATCTCTCGAGTGCTTAGATCACGCACCAACTACTTACTCTGCTGGTCCTGTCGCGTTCCCTCCCTACTGTGTGAAAGCAGAAGAAAAGAAAACGCCGGACAGCTACGCAATCCTACCACCCTCCAACTACTTACGGTCTCTGTCGCCCAAAAGGGAAACGCCCAAAACAACCGACACCAGGGCGTCACTCGTTGTGGTCATCTGTACGCAGTACCCTGGACGATAGACTCATTGTGCAACATTATTCCTCTCACGATAATACTCTTTTCGACTGGGTCCCAGTCACGAACCCGTCCGTCGCTTGGCTTGGTACGCAACAACTCGCTTGCGTTACCGACGACCCTCCTACTAATAAGAACGCCATAGACGACGACGCTTGGTTTGGCCACTCTTTACGGTCGTTTGGTTTGGAAACTCAGTGGTGTCTTATTCACTGTCAGCTCGAGTACCCCGAACATTCACCACCAGCAGTGAGGTCGCCAGCCAACTCAGACAGGCACAAAGAGTACATACATATCTGGTTGTCTCTGATGCACCCTTACAATCGGTGAAGCGAAAATTCCGGTCACCTCCTGGAAGATTTGGAGTTGACACGTTTCTTCTAACGAAATATCCTTCGACCTTTCCTTTCCCTTGTTTACATATATCAGTAATTTGTTGAGGACTGCCACGGGGCTGCAATGCGATGGACGGCTCGTCGGCACCGCTCGCGGATTATTTCTGGATCGCGGGTATTGAGACCGTGTCCTACAACGACTTTCCTCTACCCCTAGTGCCCAGCCAGGTAACTAATACCATTGCCGAGGATGGCGAACCAGACGACCAGCCTGACACTCAGGCGCCTCCGCTTGACAGCCTGCGGTCTGCTCGCTGCTCTCGCCATAACTCAAACAGTAGACTCTCTAGGGCCTCGGTTGCGAATTCGATCCACACTCTAGAGGAGCTTGACGGTAACACGCGGAGTAACAGGAGTAGTGCGACTATTCGACCGAACCCGCTCCCAGGTGAATCTAACCGACCGGAGGGACAGGTACAGGGGCAGGGACCGGGACTCCTCGACTTCGATTTCGATAAAGCACTTGTTAAGTTTGCTGCGGAACGAGAAAACTTCCTGGAAGACCTTAGCTTCTCTGCAGGCGCGAAAACGCATGCCAGGCCACCCATGGTAAACCCACGAACGGAACGGATCAAGGCGGACGATACACCCAATGGTCGACTGAGCCCGCTGAAAAGCATCCGGGGAAGCATTCGAGGAAGCATACGGCGAAAAATCAGCTTCAGAGAAATGAACAGCGCAAGGAAACAACCGACTACTCCCAGACCTGGTATGGACCCAATGAAGGATCACGTAGCTGGACTTCGTGGAGACCTCTTCGACCATGACTGCATGAAATCACCGGCATTCTGTACTGACATCTGCGTCCTAGCTTCGGTCCGAATGGCGAAACGGCTCAGTAACTACAACTCGGTGATTCCTCCTCCGCAGCCTCTCAACCTCGACCCCGACATGCATCCTCTGAAGCGACGCTTTGAACCGGAATTGCTCGATAGGTATCCCCCTCGGGACGCGAAGGAAGACCCCGGTAGGAGAGGGCGCTTCCCGGATTACGTGCCGATGTTTGCTTTTCCCAATGACATCCAGATTGTGTCATCCGACGAGCGGCCGCGATCGACCTGGCACGGGTTCACAATGACGTCGGACGATAACTCCAAAATCTATGGTATAACTATCATTGTCTGGATGGCGCTTACGACAGATGTCGCGGAAGAGGTTGAGAAGAGGTGCGAACAATGGAGACAGAGTCACATGAGTGAGGAAGAGCGTGAACTCGCTGGCAGCCTGGGAGCTCGCCTTGCTGCTGAGCGCGCGCATCTTTCCCAGCTTCTTGCTAAGCTGCCGACTATTCCCTCTGGGTCATCGGAGCGCGATACACTTGACGAGCAGATCAGTTCTGTTGAGGAGAAGATTAGTCTCATGGCTGAGATGCTTCGACCCCTTAGACACGGCGCTGCGTCGAAAATCGATGGCCTAACTGCTGGTGAGAGTGGACTCTGGGTTCCACGCGCGTTTGGTATCCTCGGACGCGATGTCACCAGATTAGGATTCTGGAAGGACTGGCTCCGAGCCGTTGTAGTGCCAATGACCGACGGTGGTATTCTACGGGTTGCCGCGACCTCGCCAACCATCGGGCGATGGCAACCCCTAGAACGCTATGTTGTCAACCTGTGCACGGAAGCGTTCAGCCCTCTCAGTTCCAAAACTCAGGTCGAGATTGGCGTGCGAGAGCTCCGGTTATACGCTCGGGCTGAAGCTGTCAACGAGCTTCCTGGTTCCCGGACCACTGATCTTTATGCGCTCTTCAGATGTCTGTCACTCGAGAACGTGGTCGCTCTGTACGAATACGCCATGGCCGAATCCCGAATCATCCTCCTTTCCTCCCACACCTCCATGCTCCATTTGGCCTCGCATGCTTTGGCCAACCTTCTATATCCTCTTACGTGGGCCAGCATTTTTATCCCCATTCTACCGGCTCGGTTATTGTCAGCACTTGATGCACCATGCCCGTACATCGTTGGCATTGAGCGACGTTATGACAATATAGAACTTCCTGATGACGACTATGTCCTTGTTGATCTCGACAAGGACACCATTGAGTCCACTTCTCCGCCAGCCCGTCTTCCCAAGCAGATTCGACGCAAATTGCTTTCGTTACTACAAATCGCAGCTCCTCATGCTATCCAGTGCGGTGTTGCCACCGGACCGCCACCTTATGCCATCGAATCTTTCCCTTACGACGCCTTTTCCGCCGAGAATGGTTCTCTGTTCCATGAGAGAGCGCAGCCAAGTACCTTTGCGAAGTGGGTTTCTCAGAACTCATCTTCGTTCCATGAGCCTGAGCCGAAGGAGTCGCTCAGGGCACCCGTGTTCAATGCGTTTGCTAGTGCCAAGCCAGGAGCCGCGGACCGCCCAACTACGAGCAAATCGAGCAAGACCAGCCCTCCGTCTCCGGGCTCCCCTGTATCGGTCAATTTCTCGCCGATACCTTCGACGCCCATTTCGAGGAGCGATTCTGGTTTTGCGCTCTCCGCGACGTTGCGTGAGAAGAGGTCCGGTCACTTCGATGAGAGAGGCCGTCGTAGCTCCTCATTCGGACAGGCGCCCTACCACCGGCCTCACGCTCCTTTCCTCAATGGCCACCAAGCTAATTTGTCACTCTCTTCCATCTCTATTCACTCTCAGTCGTCGTACAGCGGCGGTTTTGGTGGTTATGCGCCATCGACTTATGCGCAATCTACTCTTGCCGCATCCACCATTATGCCGAACATGCTCGTACAACCTGTACAAAACACTGACACAACGGTATGGGTCGAGGGCCACTGCTTCGACTTCAACACGGATGATGTCGGTGCTACGTGCATCATTTGCGAGGAACACTCTGAAGGTGATGGATATTACAAGTGCGCTGGTTGCGGTGCCATTTCCCATGGTCGCTGTCTTGGCTGCGTAAGTCTGGTGTGCCCGGCCGTCTTTAACCCTGATAAGATCCGAGCCGCCTTTGTTCGTTGCCAGGCAAGCTTGCTCTACACATACCGCAAGCACCTGGGTCGACCCTCGAAGGAACAGAAGAACAATGGCCAATTGTTCTCTTTTGACATGAATGGATTCATCAAGAGCTTGCCTTACGACCAACAAGAGTACGCTACGATGATGAAAGAGACTCAACGTGAGATATGATCCTACCCCCCTTTTTTTTCTTCCGATTGACACTAACGATTTACCAGTATTCAATGAGTTTATTCACTCACGAGAGACGCAACCTCCAAGCAACCCATCTATTCGCCTGTTTGACGAGATTATCTTGGCTAAGAAAGCTCGTGGCAAGACCGGCCTGACTTCCGGACTGTCGCGTCTTTCTACTATTCGGGCATCTCACGGTATTGCGAGCGGTTTCCCTGGAAGACCCTCCAAGTCGGCGTCATACCTTACTGATACCTCGGATCACCTCTGGCGCACTGCATCTGTCCCTATGCCAAACGCCAAGTTCCCTGGAGATTACCGAGCTGTAATTACCAGAATTCCGTCAAAATTGGACCCTTCCTTGATGAAGGAGCCTCGGGCTATACAAGGTGTTCCGCGCCCTGAACAGCGTCAAAAAGGAGTTTTACGAAAGCAAGTTCCGAGTATGATGGGTCTACCAACGCTTTCGTTGCCTGTCCCCAAGGAGAAGTGAATGCCGACTTAAGGAGAAGTAATATATCAGGCGGGAGCCGCCGGTACATGTGGGGTGTCACCATGTGGGAGCAAAACATGGGGACCCAGTGGGTAATTTTCCCGGGGCTCAAACAGCATCAGTCGCATGCTGGTAATCAATCCTTTCATTTTGAGGTCTAATGGAAAATCATAGAGAGTTTGATGGGAAAAAAGACCGGTAAAGTCACCTGACATAGACTCATGAGTTATCTCCACTCCACTGGGGTCACACGACGCGGGATTTGATGGGAACAGGTCAGGGGCTACTAATCTATAGAATCCAGTTTTCAGTCGTGGGATGGATCACCACGGCAGAAACGATGTAGGCGAGGCAGATCAGGGATGAAGCCTGGCATATTTCCACCGGTAAAGAGAAAACTACTACTATGCTACATAAAGGAGGAGAGAGATAGGGGGAGTGAGCAGCAGCAGCAAAGAAGAAAAAAAAGTTGAAAAACACAACACCAATTTGAATACCTGTAGAAACTGTAACATGTGTAGTAGACAGTGGCATGGATGGAAAGGGGGGGGCAAGGGCATTTGGCAACGGGTTTTTAACACACTGCGTTTACGGGCATGGGTACAAAGAAAGGCATTTGCATCGTTTCTTTCGCATGGCAGAGTCAGCATCGCCCACCACACACACACACACACACACCACACCACACTTCACACCATACTACTACTACACCATATTACACTAACCCCCTATTTGTACGCAACGCGAATTCGGAAGAAATAAACTTGCTCTAATCTTGTTAACTTGATGGTCCTATCGGATGTGTTTTGCTATGTGATGTTTTGGTGATGGTGAATGGTTAGAATAGCCCCTGGTTACGGGACTTAGGATTTGTATTGTTGAAGGAGATATTGACGGCATGCTTCGTCTCCTTATGCGCGTATTGATTTGTTGAGTTTGATGGATATCGAGACAACATCGCGCAGGTAGAAAAGAAACAAGAATGAAAGGTCGACGTAGAGACAAGTGCATAGCATTCTTTCTTTTCCGTCCGAGTTATTATCGCAGTCACTCATTCCCCCTATTTTCCCAATCTTTACTGGCACTCTACGTTCCAGACAAGCATGCACAATGAAAGAAGCAATGAAGAGGTATCAAATTGTTTATTTTCTTCTTCGGATCTAGAAAAAGGAGATCTGAGACATTTCTGCCGCGGCATGTGAGTCATGACTAGACGCGGCCGATCTAACATCGTAACCGGCGGTGAAGAAACTACACAACTCTCTGCCAGTAACCTTCCACCTATGTCTGCATAGGAACGTAGGCAGGTAACTCGGGAGACCTCCCCCGATCGAGTACAAGTAAGAGCTGCATCTCATCGGAGCGATCCGTCCGATCTAGACATGTCTCAACTGTATTGATACCGAGGCGAACGGTGTCTTGTGATGAAACGAGACGTGTTGGCGGACCAGCCCGGCCGGAATGACGGCGGTGGTCTGGACAGCTGTCTTTTTGTCTCAGTGGAAACGTCTCAGGACGTGGCCGTGTCCATCGAAGGTGTGTTCCGTAGTGGTATGCGGTTCGTGTCAACTATCTCCCCGTAGATGACGGCAGTTGTTGACAAGACACCGCCAAGGATCCTCGAGAACACCCATAGCGAGCATTTATGCTCATTCTCGCAGTCTAATGCATCGTAGTCCTCCCTACAAGGAAGTAGAAAAGTAGATTCAATCTCGATTCTAACCATGTCATCTTCCTCCCATTCCCCTTCTCCGTGGTACGACTCATTCGCATTATTAGCCCGTAGTAGTCGGCATGCGAATCATGCCATATGCAACGCCAAACGCAACACGAAAACAACTTCATCGAAAAGTAAACTCCCCCTCTCCTACGCGCCTATCTTCGACGTCCCCGAAGGTCCACCGGCACCGCCATCTCTCGGCGGCTTTGGTCGCGGCTGCTTCTCATATGCATTCGGACTGGGTCGTCTCGTACTCTTCCGTTTCTCTTGTCCGTGTGCATGATCATGATCGTGAGCGTGACGATTCTGCGCCTCTCTGGCACGGCGCTGCGCGAGAGCCCGTTCGCGCGCATCGTAGACGGCGTTATCGTCGGAGTCGGACTCGGAATCCGATGACGATGAGTCCGAGTCCGATGAGGAGGATGATTCGTCTGAAGACTCGCCTACGGCGCGGGGAGCGTGGTAGATGCAGCAGACTATATATCTCGTTAACCAGCTATTCACACAGAAGCCGTACAACTAGAGCTGGAACTGAGGGTAGGAATGAAGATGGACATGTGACGAATGGAATAGAAAAGTACCTTTTGAACTCTTCCGTCCCAAACCCTCGTTATCAACGACATTCTCCGCCCATTGCACGCGATGCGTAGAGGGCGCGTGGGCGCCTCTCAGCCGCAAGATCGGCGGCGCGCTCTCGGTCTGCGGGACTGTGTCTGAGGGTGTTTGAACTTGGGTCTGAGAGGTTGTGCCGGGCGCTTGTCGGCGCGTGTGGAGGGATTGGTTTGCTGCCATTTTGGTCGATGGCGGTGGTGATGTTGGCGATGGGTTGAGCCGCGACAGCGAGGTCGGATGTTTTGGTGGTGTGAATAAGCGGCTCTGCGGTCTTACGTGATGGGGCGCAGTTGATGGTCTCAGACGCGCCTGTAGAAAACGTGTCTTGTTGATGGTACCAGCAGAAATAGGAAAGAGAAGAAAAAGTGATCGGAGTAAATAAACAAACAAACAAAAAAAGTTCCGTTTCGTTCGAGGGTTCGATTTAGAATTTAGAATGAATTGAGAGAGACCTAGAGAAAGAAATGAGGGGCACCTAAAATCCGGGGGTGTGTCTCCAATCAAGAATCTACCGATGCCGATGCAAATGACGTAATGCCTGATATGTATTCTGAGTATTTACACGTACAAGAGTCACTTCGTAGGTCGTAACTGCCCGTTGTAAGAATGGGCAAGCTTTTGACTCGAGGGAACTAACTTAAAACAAGGGGCGATTGTCCTGTTGGTGTCAAGAGCGATCCTGTGACGTCGCGAATTCGCTGTCAAGACTGAGGATCGTGATCACACGATCGTACCTGCCCAATGGCAAGGGTGCGTCTTTTATCTCAGACTCGCGCTTTTCATGAAGCCATTTTAGCCCCTTAAACAACTCACGAGCAAGTGATTCGTGCTTCTTGGTTTATATTTGTTTGCCCGATCTAACTGTCACTGGGCTGCTTTGTCTATCTAGTCTACAAGGAGATGGCTGTAGCAGATAAGAAATACACTGGTATTTTACAGACTGATACTCATACAAAGAGAGCACACGAGACGAGACCAGAGCTAGCATACCACTTGGTTTCTAGCCCTGATTTCTGCCTCATGACTTCGCACGATGGCTTCCTAAGCTTGGGCAGCAGCAGCAGCTTCAAGCTCACGTTTGCGTTTTTTCTCATTCTTCTTCACGCCCTTCATACTCTTCCTCGGCCTCTTCCTGCGCTGAGCAGCCGTGACCAACGGCTTATTCAGCATCCAACCATTCATTGTCCTGCGGGCAGCGATAAACTTGCCCTCGGGACTGAAAACGTCCACGATCGGCCAGCTGGGCTCCAAGCCGGGCTGCTCCAACTCTACAAGTCGTCGAGGCTGCCCTGGTTCTGGCATTGCTGGTTCCTTTTCCAAGGCCTCGAGGCGTTCCCAGTCTGACATACCTTTCTGGTCGGCCTGGGCTGGCTTCTGTGGCCGCAGTTGCTTTCCTGCTGCCAGAGCCTCGAGTCGTTCCATGTCCGTCATCTCCTCAAGCGGCTTGTCCTCGATTTGCTCCAAAACCTCCTCCCGGGGTGTCAATCGTGGCCCGTACAAGTCTCTCGTACGGACTTGCGCCACGATCTCTAACCATCCTACACCCTCGATGAGGATGTCCGTCGCAACTACACGGTAAGGGAGTTTCTCCGCATCAAAGCCGACATCGTGTTTTCTGGTCAGTGGACCCGTTCGCTGCCTCGTGACATCCCACTTGAGCTCAAAAGAGCCTGCGTGCTTGATCTTCTCCGCGGTACCTTCAACAGCGATATTCTCTACATTGAATTCGCCGGTTTGATTCTGAATACTGATGGCCTTGTCGGTCCTACACACGTGTGGCTTGATAGGTGTAAAAGCATAGGACAGCATGATTGGAGCAGGCTCACGAGGCGTGATACGGATGAAACCGCCCAGGAGCAATGACTGACCCGGCTTGATGGTCTCCTGTTCCGGCACGATGCGGTTGTGCATGAGAAGGGATAGGCGATGCTCCTTCTTCACATGCTCTTCCAGACCCGTTCGGTTCAGACCAGGAAGATCAATGAGCTCACCACGACCGTTGCCAAACGGTACTCGGATCGGTGACGCCGTAGTACCTGGTAGGTCCGAGACCAGAGGCATATCGGGATACTGAGTCTCCTTGGGCGCGGGCGGCAATAGCGAAAGTTCATCGTACAATTCCTCCTCGAATAGTTCATCCGCATCATCAGCGTCCGTCTCGGCTGGAGATTTCGCCTTGTCCTTTTTCGAAGTGAGCTCGTCCTTCTTGCCTTCCATGTCAACTGTGATTTGATGCTCGGAAGGCTGCCAGTCCATTCGTCCCTTCGGGAATACAGCCTCGAAAAGCTGACTCTTTCCCACGTTGGCTTTGCCTACCATCCAGCCTCCACCGCCTCGTTTCCATATGTCTTCTTTCAACTCCTTGGTCCACCAACTCCGCTTTGCACTAACCGCCTTCACGTTACCCAGACGGATGTTTCTCCCCATGCGACCCAGCGTGTCACGCAGCACTTCTCTGAGATATGGGAAGAGGGTGTCTACCTGAGCTTTCGTCGGTGCCAGCAGATCAGCTCGCGATATGATGAAGCTTATTTCAGTCTTTTGATCATGATAGTACCTGCTAGCTCGCGATCGACGGTTCTTCGAGCGCAATGGCATGGTATCAAGCAACTCTGAAATCTTCGGGAGTAGAGACATGGGGAAATCGGCAGCATCGAGAACATGGTAGACGTGGTTGTACTTGTAGGGCGATTCCTGCAGCGTATCGAGTACAGAGTCTACGCTCGGATGGTAGATGGACTCGCCCGAGTGGTTATGCAACAAATAATGGCATCTGTCACAGAGCGGCTTCTTCGGTGCAGGCGGCGGGCGAACTGGCTCATCCGGAGGAATGAGGCCCAGCGCCTGCACATCGACGCCCGCTTTGGCCAGAGCTTCGGCATCAAGGTGTCTCAACGCCTCGTTGTAAATCTCATCTTCACGTCGAAGTTTTTCAGCTACCTCGTAAGTGCCGAGGTACTTTTGCACGGCTTTGCGATTCAAGTCATAGTAGCCAGCCAGGTTCGGGTGGGAGGTCTGCGAGAGAGCACCGCATCCTGTGCATTGTCGTGGAAGGAGTCTTTTGGCAGGACGAGCTGCATTGGGTGTCGCATCCACTGAAGTAGTTAAAGTCGTCGTCGCTGTCGTCGTCGAAGGCTCAGCTTGCACATGCAAGCACCGTTTCTGCGTCCTCCATGGCGCATTCGCATTCCGGAGTCGAGACGAGACGGGCGGATTCGACCGCGGGATGTATGAATTTTTCAATCTGATAGCAGTCGGACAGAGAAAGACAGGCAGCTCCAGTCCGGCTGGTCGCTCAGCGATGTTGAGAGCACTGTTGAGCCATCTCGAAGACAGCGCGCGGTGCATCTCTACTGTTATTACAGAAAAGGAAGAAGAAAACGATAATGGATGCTCATGGAGGATTTACGAGTACACGCTCCAAGTTGGAAAAAATGGAATGCGACAAGCTGTAGGGATCGGAAGGTACCTTCCCAGAAAGTACTGCCTGCCTTTAGGTAGGTACCTACCTGACCTGTTGCGTGGAAAGAAAGACCCACCCTAACGAACATTCTCTGCCGGCGCAGGTGCAGGTACAGCGGAGGTACGTGTCGCGCTGGCACGAAGCAACACGTGGAATGCGTACTTCGATGTACCAAATGTATGTATGAAACGCAGAATAAACGTGGTAACACATGCTGGATCTAATCCGTACCTGAATTTCACATTTAGACCTCGTACAGATCCAGATCACGGCTCCCAGATGGTGTACTTTCACGACATGTACCGACCTGTCTCCAGTTACCCGTCATGAAACGCTGTACGTCACATTCACGTGACTTGGCGACAACTTGAACTTTATCGATAGGTGTGACCTGCCACATCATTCGTGAGCTGGCTTACCTACACACACTGTCTCTACAAGAGCACCTCTGGTTTACAACTGCCTGTACCTACTATAATTCCACCTGCCAACCGAAACTCTCTTGCAAGTACCGTACCTATTCAACTCACGTCTTTACCGCATCTCCTTCATCCTCACTTGTTACATTCTTCCTTTCCGACCCGAATACAACAATCCGATCCTTTACACCCCCGATCAAAGTGCATCTTCACTTCCACGCACAAGCAATCATGACCGAAGGTATCTCGTCGGCCGAAGACGCGGCCGCAGCACGCGCTGCCGAGCAAGTGCGTCTGCGCAAGCTACGCCGCGAAGCCAAGATCAAGGCCGGCGGTGCCTCGCGACTGGATAAGATCACTGGCTTGTACGGAAATGTGAAGGGTAAGTGCGTCGTTTACCTCAACATGTTACTGAGTATCGTTCTAATCACCGTTATCGTTAGAAACTCCCTCTCAGCCGGCGCCCAGTGATGACTCGACGCCCTCGACTCCCCGCCCCATCCTGACTCCTCCCACCGCTTCATCAAACAGCGATGCCGACCCCGAGGAGGTTGATATCTCTCGCCACTATCCTTCACAGCCTACATCCCGTCCATCTCAGAACAACGATATCTCGAATCGTGCCGAAGCACTCCACCAGATGATGCGCTTCGACGGTTCTGATGCATCGACACCTTCAACACCTTTCAATGGTAACCTTCCGCCAATGCCGGGTATGGAAGGTTTCGAGCAGGACCCGATGATGCAGATGTTCCAGAAGATGATGGCAGGTGGTATGCCCGGTGCCGCACCTGGTGGCATGCCCGGTATGCCAGGTATGCCAGCCATGCCCGGCACGCCCGGTGCAGGTGGCCCAGCCGGCGCCAACCCATTCTCAGGTCTCGAAGGTCTCTTCGGCGGCGCCGGAGCAGCCAATCCCCTGCAACAGCAGCAGCAAGCCGAGGCGAACAAGACCGCGAATCTCTGGCGGATCCTCCACGCCATCTTTGCCCTAGGACTGGGTCTCTACGTGGCACTCGCTACGACATTCACGGGCTCGAAGACGGAGCGCGAGGCAAACGACCTGCAGAGCACGGGTGTCTTGGGCGCGCAGAACCTGGAGCAGACGCGCGCCTGGTTCTTCTACGTCTTCACGAGCGTTGAAGCCGTCTTGCTTACGTCGCGGTATATGGTGGAACGGGGACCGGGCTTCACGTCGTCGGGCTGGGCATGGACTGTTACTGGCTTCCTGCCTGACCCGTTCAAGTCCTACACGCGCAGTGTGCTTCGGTATGGACAGATATTCGCAACGGTGCGGAACGATGCGCTGTTCTGTGTCTTTGTGATGGGCGTTTGCTGTTTGTTGCGCTCGTAGGCGCTGCCGAGTATTGAGGTTTTAGCTTTGATCGGAATGGTAATGAATTCATATGGCTGTTGATTGCCTGCATGCTGCTCTGTTCATGGGACTCTGTGCAATCCTAACAGTGAGACGTGTGAAGAAGCTGTCTAGTAATACGCCTATCACAAGCCATGGTGCAGCCGGTGGTGATCTGGTAGAGAACTCATCAACCAACCAGTAATCACAGCGAGTGAGATGAGAGAGGAATGAGAGGACTCAAGTATCTGCTGTCTCTGCTGTGAAACCATATCTTGACAGCATTTCAACAAATCACCCCTGATCTCTTTAACTGAGGTTTCTTAACACTGAAAGAACTATTTGACCGCATGTGGTTGATAAAGGCATAGTCCGCATGACGTCATGTTTTCAGGGTCCTCGGCTCTTCTTTTATTTGTATCAGTCTCAGATGAATCTACCGATACATCGCTGCCCTCAATATCTCAACTCACGAACCTTTCAAGCATTATGAAAGTCACCGTGTTCCTGTTAAAACCCAGACTGTAGATCTGTACGTCCTATGGAATAATTCGTACTGGCCGGTGGTGAGTGCATATGCAGCTCAAAACCACAGCTCCACGTGCCATTCGGCGTCCGCGACATTCTACGGATTTACAGTGGGAAAAACTGTTCCACTAACCCGCGTGGCCCGTAATCCGTACCTAACTGTTACCAACACGAGTTAGAATTTAGTTGCCATTACCCATGACTAAGCCACTTAAATGCCGTGCCGTAAAAAGGGGATCCTCTGAACCCAGAAACCGTTGCAACTGAAACTGTCCCAAAATAATTCCCATCGATCGGATCCCGATCCCGCCTAACCAATCTCCATCCTCCATCCTTCCAGCCCATCGCATTCCCTTCATCCGTGCGTCTCCAAAGGAACATCCTCCAAAGCTAAACATATAACCCGGTTAATACTTGTTTCAAGTTCGACACAATGGCCCGCATGCGCTTCTCCCCCTACGGCCCCCGCCCGCGCCGCTCCACGCGCCTCGTCATCTGCTGGTTCATCGTCCTCGTCCTCGTCTTCGCCCTGACCCTCTACCTGACGACCCGCGACGGCGAGAAGTCCCAGGTCGACACGAGATATGTGCTGGATAAGGTCACGGGTCGGCAAGCGGTGCGCGGGAAGAAGATCCAGGTTTAAGGGATTTACGAGAAGGCATTGAAGTTGGAGGGACATCGATTGAAATACAATTCGGATCGCGCGCTGAGAGTCGGATCGACCGGATTACGGTCTACAGTTGGGCATCAAATACTTCCTATCGAAATGTTAAGGAACTGTCGGTTCCCACATCCAAAGGGTCCAAGTCGGAAACAGGGCAGCAACTGAGTACGGCGCGAATTCATCTACGGATTTCGGTTTTCACTCGGCACGGTCGCCGAGGCGGATAAGCGATCATGGGTTGTCAGGTTGCACGTTAATTGAGAACGCGCCAGTCTGTGGAATAGGGAGACCTGAAAGACGACACCTACGTTTTTACGAAGATACGCATAAAAATATATGAAAGACATCCACACCTTCTTGGGGGGGTTCCTGGTCTTAATTCTCATCAAGCACTTACCTGAAGTATGCACATCATGACTTGTGTATTGCGCCCTATGGGGTCATATATCGCGAATGACTTGACGAATCATATAAGTTCAAGCTATAGGCAAGCGGCCCATACCGCCGCGGGAACGCTTAAAGCAAAGATCCAGCACACACTCTGTTGGACCCCTAACATCTCCAAGACCTGCATCAGAAGCGAACTGACTATCCCTGCTACGACCTGCGGCAGGGTCATAGCTACCTGATGTACGGCCAGCAGCACAGGCGTGTCATCTGTATGCGCATCATCTCCGTCCTCCTCAAATGCGTCTTCAGTCTCAACGAGGCTTTCCTCATCAACCCAAGAATGGTGTTCGGGCTCCTCTTGCCATGTAGGTGTTGATTCATCGCGCGATTGTGCTCGTATGGCGGCTTCATAGGCGATCAATGAGTACGGCACCCAGTTAGAGAGTCCAAATAGTGCGCCATTCGCGCCAAGGAGCATCGAGGCGACAATTATGGATGCAGAAGCATATGGTGCTACTGCTACAAGAACAGTTATGCCGAGGACTGACGTCGCCAGAATTAGCAAAGCTGGCCTCCATAGTGTTCGCGCGAGGTGATTACGGCGCTTATAGATTTCACCTTCCAGGTTGTTCTGCAGTATGGCATTACCGTATGTCTTCAGGGCTGGTTCGTAGGCCTGTTCACTCGTTTCAGAGAGGCGGAAATTTACCCTTTTCACTTGGACTCCTGCTTTGTTTATCTCATGGTCAGGATGGTTGATGGTTGCTTGTTTTACCTCGTTGTCTTCCTGTTCCCCCTGAGGTGGTAGAGACGGCGGTGATGATGAATCTCCCCAAATCCTAGAAACGAGTATGAGGGCAAGTAATGAGGAACAGTGAAACAATAAAGCTATTCCAGCAACAGCTCGTTCGGGACTGGCATGTGAAGTTGCGGATGCCACGGTCTCTTCTGTGGAATCTCCGGACTTTCTGTCTGTGAAATAATTAGTGGTACCGCATCCATCTGCGGTCGGAGACAACTCACACAAGCGGGAAACTAGTCTATCCCACGAACAAACGAATGTCAGTTAGATCTCGTGGAACTGATACTCGCTCGTGAATTCGCCACTTATACTTACACGCTGGTGTAGTTCAGGACGAAGAACCACGCAACCCATGAAACCAGCTGCACTTGGCACGTCCATCGCGTGATGGATGGGAGCCGTCCGGCTCTCTTTAGAATCTTGTTGAAGTGAGTGCGGATTGTTTCCTTACTCCGCTTCGTTATTGATTCACACTCAAGGGGCCCAGTCACGCCGGTCACCGCCACTACTGCCAGCATGATTCCAATGCAGGCGGAAACCACCGTGCAGAGAACATAGAACTCAGGGCTGTAGCTCAGGCCGAGGAGGGCTACAAATATCGAGCCCAATGACGAAAATCGGCTGATCCAGAGATTGGCGTCGGACTGCTGCAATGGGCCAAAGTGATCCACGACGGATGCGCGCAGTCCCAATGACAAGGGCTGGATAGAGAAGTTGAGGGCATACATACTGACTCCGGCGACGATGTGAGTTGCTGCCATCGTGATCTGGTTTGAGTCTGAACCGAATAACATATACGATATGCTCTCGGAAATCGGCTTGGCGGCAGCCAAGAATAAGAAAGACAGGATGGTACCGCAACCGCCTGCGAAGATGAAGGGCATCCGCTTGCCAAGAGGGCTCTCGATGATCTCACTGAGTGCGGCAACAATGGGCGGAACGACTATGCCGGCCACTGGACCTGAAATCACCAGGAGAGGAATCTGAGCATCTGGTATACCCAGAGAAGATAAATATGGCTAGTGCAGTTCACACATAAGGGTCAACGATCTTGATGAACTGAAACACCACAGCCTTCGGATTCACCTACAATTCCAAAGACCTGCTGGACGCTCCACGTCAGCTGCAAGCTAGATGAGATGGGGGTGTCAGTCTCGTTCGTCTACATGGTCAATTCAATGCCAGCTCATACTTACCTGAAGAATGGCGCGGTATGAACCATAAGATCCCATTTGCTTCTCAGCTCATCCTCCGCCGGCCTGTCGTCGACATTTTCATGAATCAGCGAGACACTACCAAAGCCCGGCTCTCTGCGTAATGACATGATCGATCAGCACCTTTTAGGATCATGGCAAAAAAATCATGGATAAGAAATCTAGTGCCTCGTCGTTCATAGCAATCACGGCAGATGCGGAAAAGATTGAAGGCAGATAGAAGATGTGGAGAAAAAAAGGGCGGGAGAGCGAAGGGATATATACCTACCTAGGTATTCAGGCAGGGCCATGTCGTCATGCTCGAGACGTCAGGAATGCCCCTTCCTCAGGAAAGGACACTATCTCAAGCGAGGCATCCGCGGAATTCATAATGAATTTATTCGTACGGTACGGCGTATCGATAGTAATCTGGCGAGTACAAAACATGTTCTCCAGTCACGTTCACCAAACTCTGAGATTGTTAAGGGGTCCTGTGTCTCCTTCCGGTCACATGAGTGATGATATTTATGTTACACCCGATGCAAATAGAGACTGGTTCGTTACCAATTGATGTTTATTTCACCATCTCGTAGCACATGCTACTGTTCTATATATTTCGAGTGTCTCGCTTGTCACATCACCGAGTCTTCAAGCGTGCGAGTACGTGCAACTCGAGCAAGAATGCTTCATGTCCTTGTGATAGGCACGCTGCATCACGATCATTCAGTCATACAACCCGGGTTACGGGAATCTTCGGTTCGGTAACATCAATTGAGATACGAGTTCTGATTGGAACGCACCCCGAAACCTGCAGCCGGCCGATTTCATGCATCCCGCTCCGAGACTGCTTGCCAAGCCCGAGACCCTCGGCCGGTGGTCCGACCCAACGGAGCCAACGTTCAACAGTAAACTCATGAGACGGATTTTAAGTACTCCCCAAGGATTTGCATTCTTCGAAAAAAAAAATAAAAGAAGACAAGGCGAAGAACAGCAAAAATAAAATAGATAAAAAGAAATAAAAAACGTACAACACCAGGGATTCGCTGGTCGTCACCGACCCAACTACTAATCTGGCCCTCACCGGCTTATCTATGGGAGAGCGGACGGGATCCCGAGTTCTCCAGTGGGTATGGTCGTACGTGACAGCTTCCTGCACTTTTAGAACTTATATAGTCGAGTTCAGTAGTTGTCTGGGTACTGACCATCGGCACAATCAATTGGAGCGACGTTGTCGTTCGGAATATGCACACCAACCTGACTGACTTATTCAATCCATTCCCAAGTTGAAAGAAAAAATCTGTCGCATATAACTGTCCTTGTCGCGACTCATGAAACCATGTGAAGTACACATGAACAAGAACATGCAGCAGCCGTTAAAGAAAAGTAGGCCGAACCAGATAATACTGAATCTCTTACAATAATAACATTGACCATTCAGAGACAAAGCGTACTTGCAACTATGTCCTTCATGTTCGCGATAATAAAGAATAAAGACGATTGATACCATGTCAGAAAGGATAGAATTGTCCTAGGACGACAAAGACTCATTATGGACTGAAGGAACCTACTCTATGACATTCAGGGGCGAGAGAACAAGGCACAATTCAATGTAGCGACGACAAAGCCAGTCTCGGTCATGAACTCGATATAAATTCGAAGCATTCGGCATCCTCAACTGCCTCTAACCATTCACTCACCATCACCAGCATCCTCACAACCCACCAACACAAACACTCCACACTTCCGATCGGCAAGCCCAATTCGAAGTTGTAAGTATCCCTCAGTCCAATCTCTCAAGCAGCTCACCACTTCATTCCCAACCATCACCATGTCTTCCTTCCAGCAGGAAACCGTCCACCACAACACCCCCAACACCACCCGCCCCTCAACCCCCGAGCCCAAACCCGCCACAATCTTCACAGGTGAGTTCCGCACCCCCCTGCGCGAGCGCGTCCGGCATCTACCCGCTTCCCTCGCGCCCCCGCCGCGCCCAGACACGCCGATCCCCAACTCGCGCGACCACCTCGTCTCGCCACGAACACCCATCGCGCTCCCCTCCACGCCCGAGTGTCCCGACGCGCCCAAGAAGCCTCGCCGCACCGCTGCCTCTTTCGTGCGCCAGCTTGCTAAGGATGAGGATGACGAGGAGAACATCCTGCTCGATTACAAGGTGAACAAGGCGAATCGACGAAGTCTGATTGCTGGGAGTCGCTCGCCGCTGCGCCAGAGCTGGGGACCGGATGAGATGATGGAGATTGATGACAAGTTGAGGGTGTTGCTTGCTATGGAGGAGCAGGAGAATGAGATGAAGAGGGCTGCTGCTGAGAAGAAGAACTTGACTACTCAGTAATTGAGTGATGGATGAGATTCGAGAATACAATGATGGTGTAAGCAAAGGTAAGTCAGGGATGAAAAGATACACGTTTTCGTTTCGAAGTTATGTCCTTAGTTGAGGAGTTGAATAAACAAATGGTTGTTGGCGCAATACTTTTTACGTTCTACAAGTGACACTTCATGCAAGTCTCAGGGGCACAACTAAAAAAGGAGAATTCCGTGAAACTCATTCGTATTGCATCTATATACAGCCCGCCGGCATCTATCAATCATTTTTAAAAGGAGTGTAAAGAAAAGAAACAATCCGACAGAAGACTAGGTCAGATTCTTTTGGTCCGGGGTCGTAGACCGCGCCGGAACCAAGACTCGAAGAAGAAAGAAGAAGAAAAAGTAGAAGAAAGAAGTTGGGTGTTGATTCCATTCCCAACACAGTACCGCCCGCGATAGGGTCACCACCCAGTGGCCTAGAAGGGAGACAATCCAGGGACATCTTCATCCAGAGACGTCCAGAGTCCAATTCCCCTGAAGTGAAGTGTCGATGCGACGCCAGGCCGTTTAGCAAGGGTGGCCGGTCTGGAGGATGCGCTTGACCTGCTGGGCAAAGGTGCATCCGTTGACCACGTTGGCGTCGGAGAAGCCAGCAGCCCAGGTCATGACACCGCTGAAGCGATCGTGGCTCTTGTACTGGTTGATGATGTTGGCGAGCTGGTCAGGAGCGGCGTAGTAGGTCGCGCCAGACTGAGCGCCGTTAGAGGCCAGCGGGCCACCGGGGACACCGATGAAGAGCTTAGCGCCGGAGGAGGGAGTCTTGGCCGTGTAGTCAACCCAGGCATCGTAGTTGAAGCCGTTGTTGCCGTTGACGGGGAGCGCACAGGGAGGGTTGTTGTAGAACTGGGGCCAGAGGTAGTCGAACTTGGCCTTGTCGATGATGGCGCCCATGTTGGGCTCGGGGATGGGGCATTGCGGCGCGCCGGTAATGAGGTAGGTGTTGCTGGGGTCGGAGGCAAAGTGCGAGCGGATCTGCTCGATCATGGCAGGGTAGTGCTCGCTGCCGCGGTTGGCCTCGATATCGAAGTCGAAACCGTTAACAAAGGCATTGCCGAAGGGGCGCTTCACGTCCGTCGCACCGGACTTGCCGTAGGCCTTCCAGAGGTAATCGCCGATCTTCTTGGCCTCATCGTCGGAGGCGAGAGCGTACTTGCCACTAGCACCTCCAAGCGAGAGGATGATCGTCTTTCCGGCAGCCTGGCACTTCGTAATGGCCTGACCCAGGGCATCGCAGTTCGAAGGCTCACCGGTCGCAGAAATGGAGCAAGACTGGCCAATGGTGCCGGAGGCAGCAATGGCGCCATTGCCGTAGTTGAACAAGAACGCGAGGACGATGATATCGATGCCGGATTCGTTCGTGCAGTAGGCAGAGAGGTCGTTGTTCTCGACTGTGAAATCCATAGTGTCAGCCTATTGGATCCGAAGACGACAAGAAAGAAAACTCGAGTGATCACTCACCAGTGTTACCACCGTTCTGACCCCAGTAGATGACCGACTGAGGACCATCGGCACGAGCCTCGATGGAGCGCGTCTCGGGAGTGACAATGGATCGGGGCAGCGCGGCGGCCAGGCCAGCGAGGAGGGCAAGAGACGAGAGGGAAGTGAAAACCATCTTGAAGAATGGTAGTGCGCAAAAGTTATTCACAAGAAATAGAACGTGAGAAAAGAAGAGGGTTGCGAAGCAAAGCCGATCCGTCTAGGACTCAGGACTGTAGAGGAGGAGGAGGAGGATGTTTGTTGATGGTGATGAAAAAAAAGAAGACTGGTTTCGAGGGGGTTCGAAGCCATATTTGTATTCTTCGAGGAGTCCGTGCCTCGCTGTTGTCCAGTTAAACGAAGAAGACTACAATGCATTGCAAACACTACAGTCAGTGCCTTCTACACTCCTCTCCTGTCTACACCTGCTGTCACTGCTGCTCTGGCAGGACGTCGACCCCCGTTCCAGCGGCAGAAAGACCAACATTCCATAATTGGAACTTGAGGTGAGCTTAGAAAAAACTTCACCAACAACCCATAATTGGAACCTGAGGCGATCTGAGATCAACTTTGCCCGTAATGATCCTACGATCCGGCCTTAATTACCAGCAAAAACCCACATGTCAGCCATCACGATACATACTCTGCGAGGAGGAATCGGCGTCGAGGTGAGAGGAAGTTGTATTTGCATTCCTTCCGTCCCAATTTGGACTTGAGGATTAGAAGCAGGAGCCCTGTTTGTGGAAACTTCTCGATGATCGACGCTAATTACCTACGATCCTAGCCTAACAATGGGATGTGACAACTACCGACAACTTTCTTTTGCAAGAGGGATCTGATAATAGCGGCGGCATATACTCCGTAACAGCATCTCGACCTAGGGATGTCACGCATGGCCGACCGGGGGGGTTGTAAAAAAAACTGGGGAGCTGTCAGAAAGGAGTAAGGGGGCATCTTTGTCAGGTAAGATGGAGTGCAACGGATTGACCCGCTTTGCTCCCAGAGATCGAACGCCAAGCCAATAAGACCAGGCACCCTGTCAACGGAATCAGTTTGCGAAAAGAGGAAGGTCGTTACCGGCAATCCATCTCAACATTGATAGTGTCGTGACGAGTTGCGTAGCTTGCAGTTTGACACGCAGTTTCGCCGCGAGCATATGAACGGAGGCTGGGGAGGAGCCCGTGGCCAACATCCACCCCTGCAGATATCGTGATACTACCTATCGTGAAAACTGTGGTTTGTTATTCTAAGGTTGTTTCTCATGTCATGCTGGAACAGATCCCAACAAGATGTGGCACGGACGGATCTACCCAAAATGAATCGGGATCGAATGAATCAGATCAACTTAGCACTGAAATAGAAAACCAACATAAGAGCCGAGCAAGCGGGCCAATTAGCTGTTTGTTAGTCGAATAATTATCCGCGATCGGAGGGAAGCACTTAGTAGAGCAGAGGGTAGAGTAGTGCAAGTACGGAATATCACCTGAGATCGACAAGACTCTTCCAAGTTTGACGTCAGCATCTATTGACTGTAGTAGCATTGGTATAGGTAGTATGGGTAGTAGAGCACCTTTTGATGATAGATCTTATGTTGCTTCTTAGGCCAATCTGACGCCAGCTTCCCTTCGTGTACGCGTCTGATGAGCAGCCGCTGAGCTCATGCCAACGTTCTGACTGGCATCCAGGACACTCTGGGCCTCACGGCGTTTCTCATCTTCAATCTTCTTGAGACGTTTGTCCGTCTTTCCTTTTCCTGATCCTTTACCGTGAAAGGCATGGCTCAGATGCTTGAATGCATCTTTCTGGTTGAGTATGCGACCGTCCTCATCCACGTACTTGAGATCGACACTCGGCTTGTAGTCCTTGTTGAACAGCTCGGCCATTTGACGGGAGGCCTGTTGGTCTCGAATGTTGTTTTGCTGACGGGCCCATTGTTCGCGTTCCTGCATCGACATGCGATCCAATCGGCCGCCCTGGCGATCACGTTCACGTTGGTGACGGGTGGCCTGGTCAAGCTCTTCCATGCGCCTCCGCTTCTCTGCAAGGAAAGCTTGTTGGCGACGGAAATCCTCGTTCAGCGCACCCGACCCCGCATCACTGACAAGCCGTCGCTCTCGGAGAAGCTGCAGAGCTGCACCAATACCAACCCCTATACTTTTCTCCTCATCGACGCCGATCGCTGCTGCTTCCGTTGCTGTGGACGACTCCTCTTTTACTTTGGATTCATTATCGCCCGCATCGGATGCATGATCTTCGTCTGAATCCTCCTTCATGGCGGTGACGGTATTTTGTTGGGGCGACTTGGCTCTATGCGCCTTGCGCGCCTCAATGTCCTCTTTCGTCAAGCCGGAAACGAACTCTGAGATTTCATCGATAACGAGTCCACCTTCCTGGGACTCCTTTGAGTCAATCTCCATGTGTTCTTTCTCAGCGTCGCGTAGTTGACGGGCAATATCTTCCGGGCGCATCTTCTTCCGCTTTTTCAAGGCATCTCGTCTCTGAGCGGCCAGAGCTACTTGTAGGTCCTCGTCATCGACAATTTCGGTATCCACTATCTTGCGCTTCTGACTGACAAAGCCGGCTCCGGAATCAATATCCATAGATGAATCTCCCACTACTGGTGCAGGGACGAGCTCATCATCATCTACGGGTCTTTGTCTTGTCGCCTTGGACTTCTTCTTCTTGGGCTTCTTCACTTTGATCTCCGAAACATCCAAGTAATCCGAGGCCGCTGGCGCGTCCTCCAGAAAGTCTAGACTAATCTTTTGGAGATGAGCAGGTTTCTCCTGGCCTTGTGAAATGGTAGACGTAATACTGTTGCCTAGTCCATCTAACGTAAATCGCTTGACTTTCTTGCCACTTATCTCCTCGTCGTACTGAGCAAGGATCTGTTGCTCGCCAGTCTCGTTGACCTGATGAGGGTCATATACGGGTTTCTTCTTCTTCAAGTCTAACTTTTCGGTGAGCTTCTCCCGCTCCAGTAGCTGAATGTTCTCTAGTTCATCGCCTTCATCATCATCCGCTAAGACGTCTTTGTCGGCGAGTGTGAGGATCTGTTCGTCACCATCTTCGAATGCATCGACTTCATGACGGACTTTGACACCCGCGAGGTCCTTCGATGTGTATTCGACGGCAGCAGCTGCAGCCGCCTTGGCAGCTTCGGCTTCTTCATCCTGTAGCCGGGATTTGTCTATCTTCTTTTGACGCTTCTTCTGGCTCATCAACCATGACTTGGCATCCATATCGCCCTCTTCGTCTGCCTCACCGAGACCCCGGCCCTGTAGCGTTTCGAAACGTTTGGCAGCATCACGTGCCTTTTTGATGGCGGCGGCCGTCTTCTCGCGACGTAGTTTGGCGGCTTCGGCATCTTGTACCTTTTTGTAGTTATCGTAGGCTGCGGCCTCTCGTGTCTCTAGGGTGCTGGCGGCCTCTCCGTCTTCAGGTAAGTCAACCTTTTCTTTGAACTGAGGACCGCTTGCTCCGGGGACAGGCAAGGGTTTCATGCCCAGGGAGACACGGAGACGGTTTGTCTCCTCGATCGACGCGGCGTCCATCTTGGATTCAGAAAAGGAGCCGCAGTTTTCGATAGTTTGTGATGTAAAATACCTCTCAGTAGATTCGTGTGATGTTTGTAGATCGACGCGAAGGGTTGTTGTTAACAATTCGGCGATAGAGATGTTGTTGAATTTGGATGCCTGCGAAGTTCAACGAGAACAAGGCGCGGAATCGAGAAATACATATGGACGGAAGTACCAGGTACGTACAGATTACGTAATGACGGCACGTCCAGTCGAAGTACTGCCGTACCGTTTCAGCCACAGTACAGCGCACAAGTGTGGGTCTGTACGACGACCTAGCAGCCACGCCCCACACCAAACGAGCGCGTATAAAAGCCGCCGAAATTTTCTGCGCTGCGAAGCCTTTTTCTCTTCTTTCTCAACCACCGACCTGTGCTCGATCGTCCTCTGTTCGCCCTGCGAATTCAGAGTTGATGGCCGAGCAGCTCGATTTCTTATGGGATCATCCTTCTTACCATGGTGTCAGTCCAAATCACAGGTCGTAGAGTAACCAACTCAAGGTGCCTGAGTTCGCCGCAAGGCTGAGCTCGGTGCTTTGTCCTTGGAGACCGTATATTCCAAAGCCACAGCCGACGGATCTCTGATTCATGAGGTGGGGGAAAACCATACGATGTCTACATACCATTGTCATTCCGGTGCGCTTCTTGTCGAGGCGCGGCCGGCGTATTCTGTAGTGTCTAGCTGTTTGTCTCCGTAGTCCACGTAATTCTGGGTGTAGCAACTCCAGTCTGTTGACACCGCCTAGACTGTTCCTGGCGACATGGCGACGAGATGTTGATGCTTGCGATCTTCCGTTGCTCTGGCAACCATGTCAGGCAGACCGATGTTTGTGTGGTGTTTCAGAGATTGAGCACAAGGTCTTGTACCGGCACAATAGGTTGGTGTCTTGAATCGAGGGGCATTTTGTGCTCCTGTTGATTCATTCAATCGATTGCAATTACTGTCGTTACTGTCTAGGTGCTGTTCAACTCCCTTATTCCGTTCATCTTCTCACGAGGCGATGCATCGAGAATGCCAGGATTTCTTGTCGGTGACAATAATACCGATTGGTTCACGATTCCACTCCAACATGTTGTTCCGTACCTACTGCGCAGTACCTGAGTAAATGTATGCCATTACGAGGTCAGAAGGTGATGGGCGTGCGATAGGTATGCTCGACAGCATCGAGGTAAAGACAACAGCGTCTACGGAATACATTCACAATGACACGAAGCATATTATATCAGTACGAATTCTTCAGGAGAAAGCGCTCTGTTGGTATCATTATTTGTGCTTCCACTACAGTAGCATGTTGAAGACCCCCTGCTGAGATAAATGGTATCCAAGATTCTATCAAGACGCTCGTCTACCTTCTTGTGACCTCTTCTAGTTTCTTCATGAGCGTCTCAACAGCCCACTCAAAGGCTTGCTGCATATCCACATTTAGTCCCTCGGGATCCCTCTTCTCATCCTGGTTTCCGTTTCCAATAACCTCAGGCAAAGCCATGATATTTTTCTCCTTCAATACCTTCCCGTCTAACCTCCCCTCCACATCACCACCCTCAAACAACCACGCATGCGACGCTGCGTAGTTCGGCCACACAATCTTGTCCACATATCCCGGGGGATCCGTCCAGAAGCCCTCAAGCGTGACATACCCGTCGCGCGCCTTCCGCCTCGCTGCAGCTTTCTGGTGACTCACAGTCATGAAGAACTTGATATCGAGCAAGTCGTCGGTGATGTGCTGGAAAGGCGGGTCCGGGCCGAATAGGAGGAAGCCATCCACAATGCAGAGCTGGACCTTTGGCGCGTAAGGAGAAGATGATGACGGTTCTTCTGAAACAAAGATCTCGTGACCTTTCTGGCCAGGCGCCAACCAAGCTTTCACGCGCGACTTGGCGGCGTCTATGACGGAGTCCGGGACTACGCGTTTCCCGACGCTGTTCTGGTCTTCTTTGGAGTCGACGAAGGGCTGCGCGGCGGTTAGTCTCGAGCGGCGGCCCAACGGTCGGCCTGGAGGCGGCTGTGCGAGGGATGGTCCCTCTTGTCATTACAATGCTCTCAAGTATGAGAAGATTCGGAATAGATATGGTCAATATTCCCACATGGCGACTCATTCTCTTACATGATATATGAGACAGAGCCTGAAGCTGGTTGCGACAAAAACTCACTGCGATCGCGAAAACAATAACGATGATAATAGAGACAAAGACAGATATGGCATCAATATAATGAGCATCAACTCACAGGAAACGTCCCGTTGTCGCGTATGTATTCCAGCGCCCGCGCCATCTCATCGAAGTTGAGCGCTTGCGCGCAATCCCAGTCGAGGAGACCATGTCTGGTGGGGAGTCTAGAGACACACTCAGTGAGTCAGCGGATCTCAGGCAACTGGTGATCCCTTTGGTAGGGCTTATTATATCTCTCTCTTCCCACTATCGCTCTCTAAATACATGATGCGCGACTCACTCATCCTCAGGCCGGTAAAAGTCATCTTCGTGCAAGATGAACGTCTGCGGGAAAACATCGCGCAAGAGCCGGGCGAGCGTCGTCTTGCCACTGGATGAGGCCCCGCTGATCGCCATGATGATGGCTTTGGGGCGGGTGGTCTCCGCCATCTTGACGGCGGTGACGGCGACGGTTGAGGGGTTTCGTCTTTTTATACCGATCGGAAACCAAGAAACGGTCCGGGGAATGAGTGTTATCAAGAAATCATGATGGCTTTTCCCGAGGAAGAGAAGGGAAAAAGAATGAATCGTTGCTAGCGGGGCTTTGGGGATGAGAAAAGTGGGTAAAGAGCGCGGGTGGACAAATGGGAGACATGGCGCATTCGGAGTCGTTCTTGTCGCGATTAGACCGGTTGAGAGTGTTGCGCTGAGAAGAGTCTCACACTTATCCGGTTGGGTATCACCTATATTACGCATTGATAATGCTGAGAATCTACTGGAAGATAACGCTGTTAATTTGTACGAGTTGAATTTTCCTCTGTTTTTTTTTTCTTTTTATTGTTTCCCCTTGACAGATAGGTTGGTTTTCTTCATAGGATCCGAACCACCATCCTTAACCCATGAATTTGTGATACTATTATACACTAGCCATACAGATAAATTCAGTCGCATGAACTCCGATAACGCCCAATGAATAATGAATTCGCTCTGAGGAGAAATATGAAAGCAGGTAGTAGACAGTCGGTGCTGTTGAGCATGAGCTAGACCGTAGACAGCTCACATCCCCATGTTCGCATTCTTATACATACTTCGAGTGAAGCTTCTTCATGATTGACATGGCGCTGCTTCTATAACCGTATCCGAAGAGCGCCCAGTGATTTAGATGGTGGTATCTAGACATGAAAGGTCAGCGCGAACATTCGAACTTCTCGGGTCTCGATTAAGGGGCACTTACAGCTCATACAGAGCCACGCGATCTTCCCATTCCTCCTTAGGCTCAGCTTTCGGTACAAGGCTCTCATACTCCTTCCAGAAGCTAGAACCATAACCGCCGAACATGCGCATGATTCCTAGCTCATATTCGGAATGCGCGTAACAACTTGAGGGATCAAAGACGACTTCTTCCACGCCCCCCTTTCCCGCAATTCGTCCACGACCGTGGTTCCCAGCCCATAAATCCCCATGGACTACAACCGGTTGTACTCCTTTCAGGTGGTTGTCTCCAAGTAGTCGGGGTACAATCACACTCGCGGTTTTCTCAACGGCGCTAGAAAGCTCCGCATCGGGACCATTCTTCCTGAGCCCGTCGTTGAGAATAGCGCGTAGCCGGTTGTTCGCGTAGAAGTCTGCCCACGATGCGCTCCACGAGTTGTTCTGAGGTGTTGCGCCGCAACAAGTAGTAACTGGGAAGCCGTACATAGGCTTGTCAAAGCATTCAGGTATAGGCGCGGGCGTAGAGTGTAGACGAGCTAGCTTCTGTGCTAATGTCTCTCCTGAGCCCCCTGGCGCCGACGAGTTGAGGTCCAGGAAGTCGGTAGCCATGAAGTATTTATCCCGACTGTCCTTCAGAGCACCGGTCGCGTAAGATCTGGGACAGAAGCCCGGTACGATCTTATGTATGGCATTGAGCGATTCGTGCTCACCTAGAATTATGATAAGCATATAGTCACGCGGTCGAGGATATTGGATGAAGATCTCATTACCTCGGAACATCAACTCGGCATCAGAACCGAACCCTGTTTTCACAAAGTAATTTACCTCTTTATCATTGACGATCGAGCTCAGTTTGAACGTTGCAGAAAAACCTGATCCGCCGATCGAGGTGAGTTTCGCTGTCTTAGGGTCGAGGCCGAGTGCCTCGACTAAGGCAGAATCAACATGGGAAGACATCTTCATAAGCCGATGAGGCAGAGATATCCTTAAGCGTGTAATTTGCCTCAAAGTGCCCCTTTAGAGCTCAGATGCCCCTCCCTCCCTCACGAGATCACTCTTTTGAAAATTCTGCTGTTTTGCGACGAGCTGAATGTCATCAACGGAGTCCGAATGTGGTTCAATGGTCTCACGTCACATATGATGCGGATATGTGAACGGGTAGAGTCAACGGCCAGATAAATCGCACCACAAATATCGACCAGGCGAATAAGAAGAGACAGCGCTTTCACAGATGAATCACAGCCGAGATCAATTCGCATGAGAATTCTTTTTCTCGGTAGCAGAAGCCGAACAAACAATGTAAGAAGGGTCGTTGACCCCACCAGCTCGGTCCCATGAACGATACAGATGGGGTACTTTCCTTGTACATGCAGAGTATATCCTACTAAAGGTGTGCATATATGCAAATAACCAATCTTGAGTGTGGCGCACTCCAATGAAAACTGCCAGATTGAAGCTACAGCCACAACTCTGATTACTGAGCAACTGCCGTCAACAATTGAAAGCACCCGTCATAAACCGTAGATTTCCGTACCGTAAGCCGTACAGTGTGTAGTCCGCAAGAATGGCGAATGCTCTTAAAAAGACCCCGACAACATCCATAAGCCGATGTTTCCTGTACCTTTGCACGCCGTAAACCTCCAACTCCAAATCCCATCCCATCCCATTCCTATTAGGGTATACATGTTTATCGCTCATCATTCTCGAACGCTCCAGTCGTCGATAATAATATCTCCTCGACGCCTCTCTAGTATTTGCGACAGCTGTCAAAGCTCGAGCGCGTCGACCACGTATCCACCGAGCAGAGAGGGACCAGGTCAGACTCCGAACCCCGAACCCCCAGGTTGCTCGCATAGTCGCGTCTAGGCTGTCGTCGCACGTTCTCGTTCGCGGTCTGCAGAAGCAGCTAGTCAGTATATCTCGCAAAAATGTATTTCTGTTTCCTGTTACGGCCTGAAATATGACTCACGATAGAGGATGTGGTGTTGACACAGCCTGTTCCGTTGAAGCATGCTGCACATGGGCAGATGGGAACGGTAGGAGGGGTGTTCTTGGACTCGTTGAGCTCGGCACGGAGCCATCTCATGAATTCTGACTTGGCCATCTTGAAGGTGTGTAGTAGTTGTGACTGGTGAGAAGATGTTGTGTTCAAGAACGACTATCTCGTTGATTTGCTGAGTCTTTGTAACGGTGATATAAAGGCAAGTTGCTCTTCAAGTCTTCTCGACGTTTATCAGGTGAGTATTATATCCGGTCTTTATAAGTGACTGAAGAGTCAGGATCCTCGATGATGTCAGAAGAACGAAGGATGGAATGCTTCTCAACACAGCAAAGGAAGATGAGATGTCTCGGACCATCCAACGTCAACCAAGGCAGGGAGACAGGACGGGATCTTATACTCGTCGACAGGGCTACGAAAGGGTTGTCCAGAAGAAGGTGCCAAGCAAAAGAGATTGCTACATTTTTTCTCTGTTGCCGCTGCTGCTGCCACACAACCAAAACCCGTCGGGCGTTGTCACATCACCATCAAATTCCTCTTCCGTATGATTTTCGCTGCCCTATTCCTTCCTTGAACATGGCCTGCAACTTGCCGGTAACCCGGAGTCCCGGCCTTGTGGATTCGATGCAGCGAAGATCACGCCCACCACCCCCCATCCCCGGCCCATCCCCGAGCGGCCTTTCTAAAACATCTCGCAGACAGCTGGGTCCCTTCTATCCGAAACAGATACCGAGTTTCAACCGCGAACGCCGTCAAAACTACTTATTCCTCGAGGGATTTCGCATCTAATAATTACACGACTTACGAATTCTACATATTCCATTTCTTTTTCCTCCTTTTCTAGAAGATTTCACATCCAATGGAACCAGTTCCGTGGCTACAAAGCAAGGATCATCAACCTCATCATAGCGAACCACGCCCGCCCGCACGAACATTATGGATGTCTCACGACGCACGGCGTTTCTGTACGATGGGAACCCCCCCACCACTCAACGTCACGACTTTCCATTCCGTTCAGCCCGTTCTCGAGAACTCGAATACGGGTACGCTTTGTGGCTGGCTTTTCCTCGCGCATGCATACCTACCTACGAGTACGTCTTCAAGCAGGTACAGCAGAATATGGTGATTTGTCTGTCCCATGTTTCATGCCGAAATCCCATGACGAACAACACCGCCCTATGACCCTTCCACGTTGAGGGATCAGCAGGCACAATACCACGTATCGTAGTCAGACCCTTCTTGGCTTTTTTCTCTCATTCTATACGACGCAGGTATGCCTAGTCTTGGAATTTGCTTGACCTTCTCTGTCTGGCCTACCCAAGACTCCAGGTCGGCCGAATTCTCTGTGGCGCAGAACACATGAGGCTTTCATTTCCACTCATACAGAAGCAGGAGCAATTACTCTGTGCCATGATACCTATTGAGTAGTTGAATGGAATCACGAAATGAAGGACTTGATTCCATTTACACATTCTAGAGCGTAGGTATTCTAGAACGTAGAAATCACGAGACTGCATACCATACATACCAACCCCGAATCTCAATACCACGCTGCGCGGCCGTTGCATTGCAGAAGTACCCATGGCATCGCATCGGGGTCCGTCCGAGCGAAGGAACCCCTCGTGGCAGAGAGACTCCTCATCCAGATTAAGGAAAAGTCGAGAATACGCGCATATTTTGATTAGAAGGCCCTTGATAGGATACAATAGCTACGCTGACCTTGAGGGAAGCGTTTGGAGATAAGGATTCGATGTAAACTGTAGATATGTAGCCTAAATCCACCATCTGACCTCACGATACCTCGGTGAGCTATCAACTAATATGAGCGTTTTACTGGCCTTAGGCTACTACGCTTATTCAGGAGCGGCTTAGATCAACACCATTCAATCCTCCATCGCCAAAAGGAACTCATTACCAGAATGGACGAACTCAAGTCAGCTGACAGACAACACAGCCTCCGTAATGGTCAAGCAGTCATGTATTCTAGACCAGCGAAGAGAGAAAACCAAAATGCAACCAGATGACGGAATGGACCGGGCCGTCCAGCAGCAGACGTTATGTATGTAGGTAAGGTACAGGGTTTCCGACGCGGTACGGACCTCCCGATCCCTGCATCATGCCTCCTGCCCGTTCGCCATCCGCGATGACCCCTGTTTGTATGTAACGGCTCCGGACCTGAATCGGCGGCGACCATCATCAAGCCCCCTCCTCACATACATCGCCTTGTTGAGACAGCATTGACGAGTAGCGGGCGACATGGATACTACGTCGAGCGGTCGGACGAGCAATCGGGGATATTCCAGCATCATGCCATCGAATGGCAACCAAGAACCCCCATTTGGAGAATATCCCATTCACATTTGTTTCCCCTCAGTCCGAGCGTCGTACCATACCGGCGGGTACTAATCGCAAACGAAAATCAGTAAAACTCGAATTCCAAAGCTTTGCTTTTGCGACGAAAAAGAGTTAAACGATTTCGCCAATCCATCCCGATTCTGTCAACCCTCCCAGAATGAAGGGGACTAGAAAGGGAGATACACATAGAATGAACAGTACTTATCAGATGTGCTGTGCATTAAGATAGGAGGTATACGATTTCTGCTGGATGTGCGTGAGAGAGATAGAAAGGGAGGGAAGCGAGCAAAAAGGGGTGTTAAATGCTCAACCGCAAAAAACGAGTAAATAAAAAATCACTTTCATGCCAAACCCCGTTCTTGCTTTGTCTATTTCATTATGGGCATCATTATTTGGTTTCCCCCCGAAAGCTTTCAATGCATGCAATGGGCGTTTTCCACTAATAAAGTTAGTACAGTAAAGTCATCTTCGTGCCTCATTTCCTTAGATACCCAGAGTGAATTCAACACCGACGTCAATGTCCCGAGCTGTGTGAGAGGTGTTAGCTGATGCTCCTAATAGGGGTAGTTGTATACGAATAGAGTGACTCACCCATCTTCACGACCTTAGACAGCTGTACAGATTTCTCAGCAGCGGTCTGCAGATCGTCGATGGAGAAGATCTTCATGCCAGAGTCGTTGATGAGCTTGTGGGCCTGCTCCATGTTGGTTCCCTGGAGACGGGCAATGATTGGAACCTTGAGGTTCAAGCTCTTGACGGTGTTGATGAGACCGTGGGCAATGGCATCGCAGCGCACGATACCACCGAAAATGTTGACGAAGATCGCGGTGACCTTGGAGTCGCTAGTAATGAGCTCGAAGGCCTCCTTGATAGCGGCAGGGGTGGCACCACCACCAACATCGAGGAAGTTGGCGGGCTGGCCACCGTTGAGCTTGATGATGTCCATGGTGGCCATGGCAAGACCGGCACCGTTGACCAGGCAACCAATGTCACCGTCAAGCTTGATGAAGTTCAGGCCGGACTTGGCGGCACGAACCTCCTCGGGGTCCTCCTGGGTGGTGTCGCGCCACTCGAAGACCTCGGCCTGGCGGTAGTCGGCGTTGTCATCGAAACCGAACTTGGCATCCATGCAGAGAACCTGGTGGTCAGAGGTCTCGGAAAGGGGGTTGATCTCGATCTGGGTGGCATCCTTCTCAAGGAAGATCTTGTAAAGCTTCTGGATGGTCTCCTTGGCGTCCTCAATGCACTGCTCGCTGAAGCCAAGCTTGGTAGCAATGTCGCGAGCAATCTCGTCAGTGACACCCTTGTGGATATCGATGTGTGTGGTCATGATAGCAGCGGGGTTCTCCTTGGCGACGGTCTCAATGTCCATACCACCCTGGGAGGACGAGACGATGACGGGGCCCTGGGAAGCACGGTCCATAAGGATAGCGAGGTAGAACTCACGACGAGCGAACTTGCGCTCGCAGATGTAGACGGAGTTGCATAGGCGACCGCCGGCGCCGGTCTGCTTGGTGATGAGCTTGTGGCCGATCATCTGCTCGGCGAACATCTTGGCCTCGGTGGGCGAGTAGATGACGCGAACACCACCCTTCAGGCCGTTGTCGAAGGAACCCTTTCCACGACCACCGGCGAGAACCTGGGCCTTGATGACCATGTCCTCACCTCCGATTTCCTTGGCAACCTTCTCGGCCTCGGCGGCAGTGGCGGCGTTGGCACCCTTGGGAACACCGATGCCATACTATATAGATATAAGTCACTCGTCAGGGTACGTGTTCTGGATTCTAGTCGGGACAAGAAAGGAGGGGCCGGGCGGGGCGTGCAAGACGAGCCCGGAACGGAAACGAGGAGATTCTAACCTGTCGCAAGAGCTCGGCAGAGCGGTATTCGTGGATGCTCAAGTGTCTCTGCTGCTGGGCGATGCCGGGGACTCTGGAGGTGGGGGCGAAGACATTCTGCAATAGGTGAGAATGGGATATCTGATTAGAGCCGGTCCTGCAAGAAGAATACGTCGCCGTTGGCACGGGCTGGACTGAGAAAGAGGAGGGGGGGAGAAGGAGGGGAGGAGGGACTGAGGATTCTGGCTTGGCCTGGCTTGCTCACCTTGGATGTCGAGCGCAGGGCAGAAGCCGCGGCGCGGCTGCGAGCAATCTTGAACATGGCGGGCAAATCACGGACAGGACAAGAAAAACAGACGGAGAAACGAGAATAGCTGCCAAATGCAGAAACGAAAGGAGGACTGTGACAGAGTCAGTGATGATCGAAGATGCGACCTAAGTAAAAAGATTGTTCATACGGATTAGCTCACTATTACTTATTACTTGACCTTTTGCCCTTTGCTTGTGCCAGTAATAACCCACACCTGCATTATCCCGTATTTACTGTATCTGCATTATTTGCATGACTCTGGTAAAATACATAGGACAGCTCCATTATGCCTCGGCTTTTCCATAAACGTCACTATATATGCATCTAACGCGTATCCTGATAACACGGAAACCTCGTATTATCGGGCAAGGACCTGCCTGGTCGGCACGCCCAGTACATCGCAGGTACTTGAGCTCTGAACGGCGTTTGAAACGTTTTTTTCCCAAGAATAACGTCAAATTGCAAGAACTTCACCTTGCCATTCACTCAAATGTGCACCAAGCACTAACACACCAACTCCTACAACCTAATGTAACCCTCCCTCTGCAAATTTACCCCAGGATCCCACCAAGAATCGCAACAGCGCAGGATCGCAACAATGGCGCCCACATCCAAGGGCGTGAATCCCGCGCCGAACTACACCGTCATGATGAACCGCGTCCAGACACAGCTCGAGGCCCAGCTCAAGACAGTGCGGTCCTTCCTGCCTGCGCGACCAGCTCAAGACTCGAAGACGACAACGACAACAGCAAAAGCAACACCGTCGTTCTCTGCGCTCGCATCTACGTTAAAGCCGTCTCCTACTGCTGCCGCTACAAAGAATAAACAACAAACACAAAGGCAAAATGAAGACAATATATTCGCAGACGGGCGCGGACAAGATCCCAATGCAGGCCTTGGGTTCGCCGCAGTCTCGAAGCGGACCAGCGAAAAAGAGAAGGAACGCAGCGAACAGATACTGCGCTCGAGGCTGTTAGGTCGGAAGAGGGGCGCAGAGGATGTATCCGGGAGGCACATGCAGCGCCGCGGTGGTGGCGACGAGAGTAGTGATGAGGAGCCTGGACGGGGCGGTTTGGGACGGGCTAAGAAGAGGGCGAGACGGGAACAGTCGCAAGAAGACGAGGATATGAAAGATCAGCCTGTCCCTGAAATAGAGACGCTGGAAATTGCGCCCGAGAAGGCCGGTATGGCATCTGACGCCCCGTTAGTTGACGAGACTCCGAAAGAACATGAGGAGGAAATCGTGAAGGATGGTCAAGAAGCTGCCCCTTCCCGGGATGGTGGTTCCGTACCGAACGGGTCAGAAGGCACCTCGGATCCGCAAAAAAAGCGGAAGAAGAAGAAAAAGAAGAAGAATGCAACAAAGGAAACATAAGAGTAGGTAGTAAATAATATATCACCGAGATCCTCGGATTGACATTCACAATCATCACTGAGGAAAGACGTAGACATTGAAGTGCAAATCTTTAAATTTTCGTGAGCTATTCGTAGCCCAACCTGTCTCAAATTGATCTTCCTAATCACACATGTATGTTTACTCCTATCTCACAATTTCTCTTTTCTTTAGAATTAAGCATATGGAGGCTTCATGGTGAAGCGAGTACCAGGGCCAGTACTATGGCTTCTCCATCCATCCAACACCTTGTCCAACAATAGGCAAACATTAGTATTGATACAGTCAACCTTCGAGGGCACCTCAGAAACAGAATAATTTAAACCACCACATCAAGTTTCCCAAACTTGTAGCGATGCCAATGGTCACTGCCCTCCTCCCAAACCCGCCCCGAGCCTCTGTCTAGAAGAAATGGTATCAATACTGAAGGTCCTGCTCCAGACAGAAAACTAAGTTAAACAGATTATTGGCCAGAGATTCCCGACATCCGACCGACAACGGATAGAGAGTAGCGTAGGGAAAACAATGTTTATCAACAGTTGTGCTGAAATGCAAGTGAATGATAATAAAAGTGTGAATGCGTGCTACCGTGGGTAGAGAATCGCGGCGTAAGGGGGCGTGTCGAAGAAGCTCGCCTATCCGGCACTTCTTCACCGGGTGCAGCGGGTTGATGATCCTCCAGTTTGTGTATCGTTACCATCGAATTTGGTGCCCGAGGGAAGGCAGTCAGAGTACAAAGAGATAATATGTGTACAATTGTTTGTGGCTTTCGAAACGAATCATTGTACTCGCTTGCGTTTGCGGTCGTCCTCTCCTCTAGGATCATCCTCATGTTCTCGCTCAGTCGTGTCCGTAGGGTTCAAGATATGCGCCATACTTCCTCGCCGGGTCGGTGGCGTGGAGATATCTCGAACAGACAGGTTTTTGTTTTCGCGGTTAGCGGAGTGCCAAGACCAATTGTTCAAGCTCTCAAAATTGCTGCCGGTATTGCCATTAGAGAATGGCGGCGCAGGCGGACTGGGAGGCCGGGAGAGAGAATATCCAGACGAGGGCTCACGAATTCGAACATCTTCTACGGGCGGTCGGCTTGGGGAGGATGGCCAGGGTCCAGAACCAAGGTATGGTGCTGGGCTGGACTGCCAGCCATGAGCGCGGATATCTGCTGACGTATGTCGTCGGCCCAATCCGCTAGGCGGCAGCTCAGCTACAGAAAGATGCTGATGAGGTCCCGGCGGCGGCGGAGGAGGAGGAGGCGGTGGTGGCGCCTGAGATCGAAGGGGGGAAGGAGAGATCTGAGACGCTGTACTACTAATCGATCCATACTGCCGGCGAGAGCTGACAGAAAGGTTGGACGGAACGGGCGGTCGATAGAAATTGGCACCTTTGGACTGATGTGTTAGGGGTCGCATATCCTGTGCTAGCTGGCGGGGAGACACGGGTGGGTTCTCAATATTCGCCAGGTAGTGGCGACTATTGGGAACCGGAGTCTCAAGTGGTTCTTCTGCTAGGAAAATTTCAGTCTGGCGATGAATATCGCCTTGCAAAGTGATAACTGGGAAATGTTAGGAATTGACACGAGCCACGCTTCATACGGGAGAACTGACCATCTCGATAAATTGGGCTTTCCGGAGGGACGAGTGCCAGGACAGTCTTGGACAGCTCCTGGTTGAATTGTAGCAGCCGGTTGATGGTTTCGACCATAGCTTGCTGCTTGACATGCATATACTGGGCGTTCTCTTCGCTACGCTGTAGCTTGGTGTTAATTTCATAGAGCGAGTGCTCGATACCAATGAGGCGAGGGTCCGATCCGTCATGAATGACAGGCATTGGCTCGGCCGGGGTGCCTGGCTGCGATGGCGTGGGCTTTTGACTGCCGTACTCTCGGTGAACCAGAGCATGTCGAGATGCACGTCTCTTGATTTCGCGCAGTCCTACCAGATCGCCCCTTTTGAAATTGCCGTTGCCGTGTTTAAATTCCCAGAGGGACGTCTCTGGGTTTCCAGTCTGAAACACATCACTGACTGGGTAGACACGGATAAGTTAGCAGGTATGCATCAACAGCACGAGCTATGTCAGCACACTAACCTTTATGAAACCCATACATGTTGAGCTGACGCACAAAGGATGACACATTAGTATGCTTAAAATATTGCCTATGTGCTCGTCAGTTTCACGACATCTTCAATCACGAGTGATACAATACGTACGCGAGTACTTTGGAGAAATCATGAGAAGGTGTCATGACAAAACTGTCGGCAGAGCTCGACCAACTAATGAGATGCTGTATGTTCGGATCTTCCAACATGCTGTGGCAGGGTCAACTTTTGTTTCAATCTTGCAAGATAACGTGATATGACCATACTTATACAGTTTGTGAATGAAAGCTGTCTGAACGATTTTGGGTTGATGAATAGCAGCGGCAGCAGCAGCCGGAGCCGTGGTTGATGAGGGTACAATGGGGGGAGCGGGCATCGTCTTATGAGGCGCACTCATTATGCTCTGCTCATTGAAAGAGATGTTCTTGCGCTCATTCGAATCGCTTGCATCACCATCTGAGCTCCTCCCGAGGCTTTGCGCGGTGGAGGAACTGGTGGGCGTCGTGATGTCCATGGGATCGCCGGCGACGGGCGAGGGTGCCGAGGTCTTGATGATGGGGTTCGGCGTTGGCGTAGTGGTGATTATGGGAATTGCGCGTGCGACCAGGCCGTTCTCGGGTTCGCGGCCTGGCACGCTTCTCGGCACATGTTCAGTAGCGGCGGACATCGGGTCTACCACGGCACAAGCCATCAGCATGGTTAGAAACAAGAGTATCGAGACATACTAGAGCGAGCAGGGAGACAGGAGGCGGGTGGGAGGATGGGGTCAGAGGCAAGACGCTGGCATAGACACGAAATTGACGAGCCGGGCGCGGCAGGGCAGAGCAGGGCAGGGTAGAAGGGGAGATGGCAGATCTAGGATGATCTAGGATGGGATGTTGAGGCTTGAGGCTTGAGGGAGGACAGGGACAAGGACAAGACGGACCGCATAAATTCTACCTGGTTTTCTTCTTTCTCTCTTTCTACCTAAGGTCTAGGACGATCGGTTGGGAGTATTTATTATACCAATCAAGCTTGAAGGGGCGCGCAGCAATCGGTGCAGGTGGACCACACGACGCCCTGGCAGCAGTAGATAATCTCTCCGAGTTCCTGTTCCTGGTAATGCTGCCGGTTGCCGCAGACAAGACATGGGGGAACCCTCCAACAACGGGACTGGTGGTGATGGCGGCAGCGGCAGCAAGTCGGCTGAAGCCTTGCAGAAGGGATGGCGGATTGGTGGCTGCAGCAAGGAGAGGATTGGGGGAGTTTTCGATGTAGTATGGAGGGTAATGTATGTTGGGAGCAGCAAATCGAGTGTGTGATTTGGGACGAAGCGATGCGCAGTGTTACGCTTGAAGATCTGAATGCTATGGTGTGGAGGTAAGAAAGGAGATGGGGGTTGAAGCCAAACAACAACTTGAGCGGGCGACCTCAAGTGACAAGTGAACTGGGACTAGTTAGCAGTAGCTGGAGCAGGTCCAGCAGACTAACTGTGGTAGGCATATGGTAGTGCACGCTAGGCCGGTAGTGTACACGCGCTACCTGATTAGCCAGCGACGTATTACTCTCCGGGCATGCTGGCTCTGAGGTTGCGGTCTCTTGAGTTTTGGGTACGGTACGGAATACCGTACTGTGGTAGGTAGGTGCAAAGTACACGTACGGAGTGTCGGGGCCTGTTTTCCACTGTGGGATACGGCGCGATAGGGAGTGTGCGACCCTGCGATCACTATATCTACTGTACGCGACACGGTGCAGCACAGTATGGGTAGCTACTCCGTACTACTTTGCATATACCTGAGGCATTCCGTATTGTATTCCGGACTAACCCAAGTACTACTACTCATGCCTTACCGTACCTTTGCCAGTGTATCGCAGGTTAGGTAGGGTATCAGTGAGCGTACCGGTACCTGACTTGTAGTGAATTCCGTACATGTAGGTAGGCTATTTTGTGGATCTGTGCCATAGAAAATCTATAACGTCGGAAGTGGTGGGTACAGCTTGCTAGTACCTATTGTCAAGTGATCGGTAGGGATGCTGTTCACCCGTGCTTCCATTCAGGACGTTGGCTAGGTACCTGGTACTACTCGTACTGAGAGCAATTACGAGTACAGTAAAGAAAGACGGAATTTAACACCAATTATGTCTCAGTCGGGATAGTTTGTGTAGATTAGACAAAGGTGCAAAAATAATATAAATCCGCACGCGGGTTGTGTGTGCCCTTGCTGCAGCATGTCCTGTCCGATCAGAGTCTGTCTGGACGGAACTGGCCTGCTGCTGAGCAGCTGCCACGTTCTTATTGTTCTCTGGTTCTTCCTACATACTTCTAGAAATTCAGGGGCGTACAGCATGAATGGGGAACCCGGGGATCCAGTTAGTGAGGTACTTGCCGCTTTCACTGGCTGACCGGAGGGTACTTCGTCCTTACCTTAGGTAGGTACCTAACACACATACAAGCCAAAAGTCTGCAGGGCATATTATCTGCATGTACCTCCTCGCAATGGGCACTTTCTACTTGTACGATACGCACGCATTATACCCGACACGACACGTATACACTATCAAAGCACCTAGTGTGCACTACATGACAATTTTTTTATTTTGCTGTTTCTGATCTTGTCGATGCCAAATATATGTGCTTGTAAAGTATGGATGGCTCTGCATGTGGACAGAACGAGGTCAAAAGGTCCATGCGCCAGGTAAATCTAGAAGCCAGGGTTCGGCCCGGCTCGGTGTGCCATAAATTTGTCGCCGCAGACCTTCAGTTGACGAGACGGAAGGTACAGATTCGCTACGGATTACAACTGGGCAATCATCAGTCAAGGTTGCCCAGCGAAACCCCTTGACTTCCCTTCTAATGCTCCGTGTTTTAATCCGTAACGCTGTTCTGGCAAAGAGTACCTATCGTAATCGTAGTGTTTAGTGTGCACTACCAGTTCGTACTGTATACTACTTTGCGTACCTATTCGCGCTAGTGTGATTACGGCTCGTACGGTACGAAGCTGCCCGTCTCGACACTGTCTGGGTCAAGTGCTCCAGGCTAGTTTCTCCCCCCAGAAAAGCGGTATGGGTGGTAGGAAAGGCCAGTGAAGGTAGGAGATAGCGAAGAAGGGCTTCCAAGCATGCATCCTCTGATCAATATCTGTCCGGCAGAAGTACGAGTATGCAACCAACTCTCACATCACATCCTCCCGCGTCCCGGCAGCATCTTTGTTACCTACCTAACCTACTCGTGCTCTATTTCCGTGCAGGCATGTCACGAAGTTCGACTTCCATACGTTCGCCTGTGCGAAGAGCGAGGTGTTCCGGACCACGTCGTGCACCCTGGATGCTTCGGATCATGGCACAGAAGACTGCATGGTACTTCGTCTAACACATCAGTAATCAAGAGATCAGATGGTCGCACCATGTAGTGTCCACGTTGGGTATCTTCTGGCACTAACACTGGACACTAACATCTGTTGTTCGCAGCCCGAGTCGAATGATGTGCAGCAGGAGGTAGGTATAAAACACGTCTATACTTTCGTCCGGCTGCACGTCATCCTCGGGTTCCAGTCCTTCGCCAATCTGCTGCCCGGAATCCTGCTCACAACGAAAATCCCTTGTGCTCGAGGACAGGACTTGTGAGCCTACTGCTGCTGGGTAGGTCGTGTAGGGCGTCCTAGTTCTAGTCTATGGAAGTGGCAAAGAGGTTTCCAACGTCGCCCGCATGGTAGTGTCACTCGCCATTGCTCGGTCTCTCGATGATCTTGTTTCGTTACTGTAAAAGGGTGTAGTGTGCGCCGCCTATATCGGTTCAGGCTGGATCACAACCCCAACATCTGGCGGAACCCCAGTCGTTGCTACATACCTATTTTCACCCGTCCCCAGATATAGGCATGTTAGGCCGGAGAGGATGGGCCTCGGGCGTAGCATCAGTGCTCCGGCTAGGATCCCTGAGGTATTGGTGAGTGCAGATCTTCAATAAGGGCAGGTATTACATGCTGTAGTGTACGGATTATACGGACGTAGTAGATTCAGGACACGGAATTAGCAGTTTTCCATTCAGCTACGAGTACCTACTCGTAGTTGTAGGTAGGTATATTGACGTGATAGAGATTCTGATTCGATTTTCGACTTATCGACGACATCACAGAATATATACCGTGTAGTGCCTCCAATAAGTTGATATTCGAGCCGCATTTCGACCTTGATATCGGCTTGTTCGATCACGGCTTCTGCCATCTTCCTAGAGCCTATTGGACCGGCAGACAGCCCGAGGCGTGAAGACAACCGAAGAGAAGTACCGAACAGTGCAATCGATCCTCTGCCGCTGCTCAAGCTTTCTGTTAGGGTCTTGGCCCACGGAGCACGTAATTACACTAGGTACGATGGGTAGCATGCGGAAATATGTATCCCATCGTGTGATACTGTACGAGTACTCATTCCAGGACGACGAGTCTCTTGAGTCTTATTATTTCCCCGTACGTCCACGACTCACAGAGCCACGTAGAGGCACTTGCTTTCATTTTGATCGCCATAAATTAACAGTTGCTATCCAAGTTTCAACACGATGGCTAGGGGTATGACGTTCGTATAAGAACCAGAATTACCTATCATCAATCTTCCGCTGGCGGGCCAACGTCGTCCACCGGCCATACTCTCATATCCACGAAACGAACCAAGTCAATCGAAAACCGACGGAATAAAATCATTCCCTTGAAACGTTCAAGCACGCAGCATGTACCTATATTAGTCTATCCCTAGGCATCAACGGATTTCCTAGTCAAGTCACCGATATCTGTACGGAAAACCTACTGTGTACTCGTTCACATAGAAATCCACATACGGATTATGAGAAGCTTCTCATTGTTCGATTTCCGGTAATCCGTAGGTACCTTTTAACAGTATTCCGTACGGGCGACGGAGACTCTCTGCTGGAACTGTCCCGAGGTATTGACTGTCCCGAGGTTTTGGAGCATTTCCACGGATTACCACTCTCAGGGTTTGCGCGAGTGGAGCCCCAATTCCGCACATGTACCCTTGTACCCAGTACCCAGGTCGGGTACGTACTCGCTGCAGCGATACCTGATTCGATCGTTCGATGCATCTTCCCCACACTTCTCCACACAGAACGGGGACCTCGACAGCCAATCACATTTCAGAGCCTGCATTCTGGAAAGTCGTGCTTTGCTGCTACGGGATCCACATTAGGCCCAGACACCTGCGCTACGCTCCTAGCCAGGACTTGGTACGGCCATGGCACGACGAGCGACCGCATCTTGACACCGTATACCTCCTCGAATCTCTTCTCATGTCCACGGAGGTACTTCGAGTCCGTCTGCGAATACATCCAAGCCCAGGAGACCAGGAGATGGGCATATGGCATCAAGCGTCATTTTTCAACCAGACGGGCTCAAAGCAGTCGAGTCAGACGTCCCCTATTCGATCGGAACTTGATACAACGTTGCTACCGACCGATTGTACCTATCCTCCCGTCTTAGTCTGTTCCGCTAGGTGTTCAGTGAAAATGAAAATGAGGGAAACGGACGGCACGAGAACGCCGAGCCAACTTCAGGCGTCCTTAGGTTCGGTCGACAGCACGCTGCTGAAAACCTGCAAATATACCTCACCTTGCCTGCGTACGGAATACACGGGCTACAGATCCGCAGGCAGGTGGCTCTAACGGTAACTGCTACCGTTCAATCATCCATTTGTTTATCCATTCATCATCATGTGCTGGTCTCGGAAGAGAGTGTCATCGACGTTCGTGAATGGAATCTGAACTTGGGACCGAATAACATCGTGCAGTAACAACAACAACATCATCAGAGAGACAACTCTTGGACCCCAACGGTCGTTGTGGGGGCTTGATTCGTTTTCTCTTCCCGTCCGTAACTTCATCGTTATCCTACTTCGTATGCAGTTGGTGACTATCCCTCTTGGCTGGCTTACCAAAATCTGACAGTCATCCGTCATCCGGACCAAGGAAAAGACGGTCGCCGTTATTTTGGCACAAAACAAGCCAGCCAGCCAGCCAGCCAGTATTTCACGGGGGTTAAGTGGTAGGTAGTAATGTAATCTCACAAGTCTTCTCTCGGCCCGTGCCGCCACGAGTGACGAAAGCGTCATGGGGGGCCTAGAATTCGATGTGTGCTTTTGTTGTTTATCGCCACCGAGTAGGCGAGGATTACTGATCCGTTCTCGTCATTGAATGACTCTTTATCTCTGAACAAAGTTTACTATGTATGTTGGGGTCACGATGGGGTCGGAATGGTTTTCTCACTGGATGTGACGCCAACTTGGTAGTGTTAGGAGCTGCTTGGCTGCCGGCCACCCCTGATCTCCCCTGAGATGACGTCCTCCGTGGGAACACCATCACCTGATCGTGGATGGTATGTATCACGGAATATATTCACTCCAATCGCACGGAACACTCATCAGCACTGATTCGCTTCTCAACCTTGAAACGCCGGCCAACTGGCAGATTACTGATCTCGTAACAAAAGGACCGCTGCCTCCGTACACTTGCGTTGTTCTGAGCGTTGATCATGGAGACCGACAGGAGCTAAAGTGTGCAATAGGGGTTTGCGGCAGCGAGAACAATCCCTTCGGGCCTCACATCTGGTCAATCTCTTGAGATGCAGTGTCAAATTCATCCATCCATCTACCGAAGTTTGCAGGACTCCCTGATAGATGACACTCGCCGTTTGAAAGGATTGGGATCTTGATTCCATCAATGCAACCATAGACACAGGGTGCCAAAACAACCGCATCTCATGACCGTTTCAGAAACGCTGCTGGACCGCATTCACGCATAAGAAGCCCGTCCTGAAACTTGAAGTCTCACATCATGCTCATGATACTGGGACGCCGAATGCAGATGACTCCTTCGTTCCTCCCAGTTGCTTCTCCCAGGCCGTTTTTCTTCCAGCCTATTATTATAACTCAGCTCCTGCGGCAGCCTCATGTTACAAACTAGACACGATGTGTTATAAGGCTGATAGGGGGGTTCGAAGTGCCCGCAGAGGTTAAAAGACGGACAAGCTATCTGAATTCGACTTCCATTCAGCGGCACATCGATGAACATACGATATTTTGCTCACCATCCTTGGGGAAAAGAGCTGCAAAAATCTGTCATGGACGACGGCTTCTGGTTCATATGCAGGGCATCATCCTCAGGATAAAGATCATACCAGGCAACTTTCTAGAAACGGATGTCTGAAGTTCAAACTTGCCTGCCGGTCGGACATACTTCTCTTCTGAAATGCCGTCGATTGACCCCTGACATTTTAAAACCACAAGCTATAAGGAGAAAATCTACGGCAAACTGCCAAGGCCGACGGTTGTTTGCTTGTCTGTATGCAGGGCATAATCTTCACAAAAGGACCATGCCGAACAGGCTTGGAGAGAAACAAACCACAAATGCACATCTCCCTCACTTCTGCTGTCTACTGATTCGCCCCTCAACAATGCCCTCATACATACAAACGGAGTAACCGTCTTACTTACCTACTTACTCTCTGCGTGTGATATAAAGTACTCCACGAGATCATCGCCATCAGCGCTGACGCGCGTATTGATTTACAAGCAGCAAACAAAAGCAAAAGCCATCGGAGATAACAATGCCCGGAAACAATCCACCTACCTACATATCGGAAACCCAACCGGAGCGAGCGGCAACGGAATTGCCGAATAGGTACGTGTGCCGCGAAGCCGGGTGTGCGTCTGTGCGTCTCCAACGGGGACCGCCGTGTCACACTTACTCGTACATCCATGGACATCTAGAATGTAAACATGAATAGGGACACCGATTGGATGGGAGTGTCACACCCGGTCTAACGTAATCTCTCGATTTCTTCTGGAATCTGGCTGCTTTGGGATGAGTATGCGGGCGGGCGAAGTTCTGATGATCTTTTCTGTAGTATAGGTAGGTAGGTCAGCTTGTGATGATTGGTCGTGTCGATCTGTAAGAATGAAGGACGTGTGTCTTTCCCCTCATGATGGTCCTGGCGAGTAACGAGGACAGTGGTCGTGACCACGACGAGGATTTATATCCCGTAGGTAGTTGATATTAGATCAAAGAGCCAATAGTAGTCAGTAGTAACGCCATGATATTCGCGATATGAAACTCACGGGAAGAAAATGGCACCGAATATACTCGTATACGGCTGATAGGTGGAGAAAAACGATCTGCATGAGAACACAACTGGTCACGATGCCATCCATAGCCGATTCGTTCGCAACTATTATCTCACACACATGTCGCACATGACTGGTTGGTTCGAGCCAAGGCGTTATTCCCAGGACTTGTGACGTGCTTCCTACTCTCCATATCCCGCGTATCCATTTCAGCCCGCGGATTTCCGCGCATCGCCTTCGGAGTAGACGGAGGTAACAAGCCATCGACCAGCAAGGAGTAACGAGATAGTTATCTCCCTGACTACCCAAAGACTGCAAATCGCGTACACGGGCGATAATTAGCCATTTTTGAACCAATCGAGACGTTCATATCTTGGGCAATAAGCCGGTGATAGGTTTCCCATGTATGATGGGGACGGAAGTTGCCTTCGCGAAGCTAAGGAGATACAGCAAGGCCAAGAGATAAGGCGAGTAAGGAAGGGTGTGATAGAATGTTCGATCCAGGCTTCTGGAACTTTAGACCCCGTCTTGGTGGCTAGGGGTCGGCAAGGCAGCCAACTGCATGCTTGGCGACGGAGTCGTGAGCAACTACATGCCTTGGCGATGGGATTGAAGATGGCAAGCCTGTAAGGGATACGGATATTCACGAGAGCGGTTGTCGAAGCAAGGACTTGAATTAATAATGTCGACTCTCGTCATATTGTAAGTGATTTCATATTTCTTGCTAACAAACACATCACGACAATTTCGACATAACGAACATCGAACATCTCAAAACCAAATCATGGGAATGAACTTTGTTAGATCCGACGATTCTGCCTATATACATACAAAGCCTTAATTCAACGCTTTCCACTCTTTCAGCTCTATGCTCTATAGGTATAGGTCATGAAGTATCACTTAGAATGAGCAGCAACACCACCAGAGTTGGAAAACGCATCGCATCAAGGGGGTATCTCTCTTTTCATCATCATCAAAGCAGTGTGTGAAATCCAAACGTCACGAGAAAACAAACAAGGGGGTTGGGCGATGAAAACAAAAACCCAGAGAGAGGTAGAATGAATAAGCAATTGAATCGCCAGGATCTTTTATTTGTGTTTTTTTTGTTTCTTCTTAGTTCCCCCTAGGGGAGATTGATTGGATATCATGTAATATATTTAAAAATAAATTTGTTGTTTTCGCCAGACACCTGGATGGGTTATCGGTGTCTTACGCGGGGGCAGCGCACGAAAAGGGGCTGCCGACTGTGCCATTGGCGTAGGATTGAATCTGATAGCAATGTTAGCTCCGTGTTCCAATGCACAAGTCAAGAGATAGAAGTGAGAACTTACGATATCGACGATACTGGAGTAGGTTCCGCCGACGAGAACAATAATTCCGACAATGAAGGACAGAGCACTGAGGATGAAGGGAACCAAGTTCTTGCGCTCGAAGGGAGAGCCCTCGCGGATCAACATGTACCACATCATAGCGGGAATGTAGAAGGTGAAGCCGGAGACGAAGAGAGCCGAGGAGATGGCCAACAGGTCGGAGAAGAAGGGGATGGCCTCAGCAATGACCCAGGCGACGAAGGTGATAACGGTGATAAGGAGAATCCATGTGATCCAGCCCTTGGGGGTGTTGATGTAGCGGGTGACGTCGTTCTTGTAGATACGGCCGTGGATGTAGCGACCAACGGTGGTACCGTTAATGGAACCAGAGATGAAGATGACGGGCAGAGCAACACCGAAAGCAATCTTGGAGATAAGCGGACCAGCAGAGAGCAGAGCAGGCGACTGGACGTCCTTGCCAACGAAAGCGTAGATGAGAGCACCGGTAAGAGTGTAGATGATGATCTCGATGATACCTAGAGCCCAGATAGCCTTGGGGAAGTCCTTAGGGGTGTGCATCTCGTCCATGAAGGAGAACTGGCAGATGGCAAAACTGTACGCGAACACGATGTTCGTGACGGCAACGAAAGCCTTGACGAAGTCAGCATCCTCAGCGGGCCAGGCAGACCAGTCCGATGAGGGAGTGACCTGACCACTCTGGATACCAGTGGCGATGACAGTGATGCCGATGGCAAGGATGATGGACGCGAAGTCGATGTAACCGAGGATGGCGAGCTCGGCGAATGAGGGAGGCAGGGAGAGCAGCAGCAAGATAATGGCGGAAACAACACCAAAGACAATAGCGCAAGCGCCGTCGTTGGAAAGAGTCTCGAGGGCGATGGTACCAGTCAAAGTGTGAGAGCCGACAAGGAAAGTAAGCTGCAGAACGAACATGAAGCCAGTCAACTCGTAACCGAACTTGCCCAACATCAAACCACCAGCATCGGCGCTATTAAGAATAGGAGGTCAGTCTCGGCTGTTTTACTTAAGCAAATACACCATCGTCGGGTAATGACGTGGATGAGTTTTGAGGGTGAGATTCGCGACTTACTAGTGCTCAACCTGAGGGTACTTGATCTTGACCTGTCCGACGACATAACTAGTGAAAATAGCCAACAGACCGAGACCGACGGTGAGAATGGTACCAGCGACCATACCCAGCGTCGCGAAGGACTGAGGCATACCCAAACTACCCAGAGCAATAGCCTCGACGATGAGGACAACGGTCAACCGCTTCCAGCCGAGACGGTGGAAGTGCGCATCACCAGTGTTCATCTGTGCCTTTTCGGCATCGGTAAGGTCCCGGACCTGGCCGATGGTCTCCTCGTAGACCGGGCTGGCGCCGGGCATTCTTCCAGCACCGTCCTCCTTAGTGTCGAACATTGTGTTCCACCGGTTTTCCTTTCAAATGAAGTCGATTGTCGATTATCGTGTGATCCAGGGGGGAGTAACCCGAAAGAGATGGAGCTCGAGTCTTGTCACGAGAAGGGTAGGACTACGCACGCGTGCACGATGGCCTGTATAAGACGACGAAGAGACACGTAGTAGTAGTAGTTACTACCTAGGTAGGTATGATGTATGTAGTAAATAAGAAGGATGGTTACGTGACAAGCAAATGCCAACAATCCAAGAAAAAAAAAAGAAGAAGCTTGGTATAAACGTCCTCTCGAAGGAGCTGTAGACCAAGATATGGGATATATATATGGAGTGATCCGGGTCTTCTCACGGACGTTTGACCGGGGGGGCAGGCGGGAACCCTGGTGAAAAACGTGGGTGAGGGGTGAGGAGAAAAATAAGAAAAATCCGGACAAGACGGAGAAAAAGGAAAAGAGACGAAATGCAAGGCCAGACTTTAAAAGCATCAGAAGACGGGCGAGTGCGAAAGTTTAAAAAGTATTCTGTCCGAGCAAAAAGCGCCGGGCAGGAGCTGCGGGTTGGGTGAGGAAGGTACCTACGTACCCGCCACTTCCGTGCTCTACCTACCTACGTAACACCGACGCTCTGCCGCGCCTTCGCCGCTTTTGGGCTTGGTCGCTTCTCTCGACTGGCAAGTTCCAAGCAACTCAACTGGCTCAGGGTTCGCATCTGCTCTCTCAGGTTGCCATCCGATGGACCCTCGGATGGGGAATGGGGATGGGGTTGTGGATGGCGCATGGGCAAGGGCAAGGACATGGACATGGACATGGACATGGACATGGCTCCCTTCAGCGGCCCACTGGGACTTTCCCCGGCCCTTTTTTTTTCTCCCTTTCGCCCTCTCTTATTGTTGAAGTTCTCATTACATACATGATCGTCCCTTATCGTGTACTTGCAATACTTCCGAGCACCGTATTCCATACCGGCTGACGCACGTAGACATCAGATCTGACATCAGCTAGGCCGTAGCCATACTAACGGCACTCCGTGAGGATACCAACACTATAAAAGACCCCGACGCCAATCTCGAAGCACACTAGGCCCTCGCCTTGGTCTGCCTCTAAACAGACCAGGGAATGCCCAGGGAATCCCAGGGAACCCGGGCAGGAACTGTGCCGTCGGTATTCCGTAGCTCGAGTACCTGATACATACCAAGTAGCACCTCGTCGGCTTGTATGTATCCCGTAGCGTAGGTACTTCTCGCGACGGTCGCATCCAGCTAAGCCGTAGAGTCGCTAGGTACAACCCTACAAGTGCGAGACAGGCGCTGACTCGTGGAGGAAGAGTGCGAGGAGGCAAGCGAACCCAGGTCCGTTGCTTGCTCGGTCGGTCCGAGTTGATACTAGTCCGGCCGGCCTAATCCGTAGCAGGAAAGGCGGCGTGCGTCGAGCGAGTTTCCGTTGGTTACCAGATAAGAAGTTGAGATTGTTTTTTCTGGGCCCGCGCTAATCTACAACTAGTAAAAGATGGATCTGCTTACGTACTTGGTGAAGATCTGATCTCGATTTGTGCTCGCGGAGTGGGTGACAGCTCACTTGGGCCCCCGGTTAGGGTGTGCAAGTGGTAAATATGTACAGGTTCAAAGGGCAGAATGGAGATAATAATGGAGACGTCTATTTAATTGTGTACATATGGGTTCCGGAGAATCGCCTCCATACGTGCATAAAACGCCGTGCGCCGTACAACCCTTCCGTGTGATGGCCTCATGCGGTGGAAAACCCGTACCTACGCTAGCGCATGTGCGGCACGTAGAGTGTGGTCAGAGGATCGAGTCGTCTGCGGCTCTGATCGGGATCAACGACACAAGCTTTGCGCTGCCGAGCTCAGCCGGTGCAGCGCTGAAGAACGCCCGTGTCAGACAACCGGACTGGAAGGTTCACCCGAGGAGGTTCATACACTGCCTGCTTTCGTACACCACGCTAGCGTCGCCATGACTGGACTAGGGTTAGTCTGTCCACATACGGTTAGTGCATTCTAGCACCTACCTGTTCCGTCCAGGAGGGGAACAATCGAACCACATGGTACCTGGTACCTCTCACAAGCTGCCACCCTACCCCCTGCGGTGGGCCCGCTACCGGGTAGTGTAGGCAAACTAATCCCATACGAAGAAACTCCTGCGAAGCGAAGTACCTACTGTACGAAGCACAGCAGCCAGCCATGGTACCTTCCCAGGCTAATAAATGGACGATTGTCATCTAGATGCCCCATCAGTTCGTTCGTCGTTCTATATTTGTCGTTCAGGTAGGTGCTGCGAATCCACATATTTCTTATCTACGGAACTCCGTAAGTTTAATGGCAGCGACTATCGAAATTTCACATGTGTTTCGCATGCGTAAGGTTAACTTTCCGAAGATGGTCATGGTTCAGGTGAGCGCACTACGAAGCCACACCTGCGGCAGTAGGCAGTCGGCAGTGAAGGTGGTTGGGCGGCAGTTGGGCGCTGCGGGCTCGATCGGCACCGTTGACCGCCCAATCCTCCTGCTCGTCCGGAACGTAACCTGAGGTCGCCCTTAATAATGGGTCCCCTAGGCCAAACGGGGATTAGCCTCCGACTACAACTCTTGGAACCCAAAACTCTCTGCAAGATCACGTTATCAACCTGGGAGGTCGGGGATGGAAAAGAAGCGCCGCGCGCCAAGAACTCGGTTACGTGCATATTTGTCTATGCCGTACGACCCCCACGACCCGACAGGATGGAAGTTCTATCAGTTGGCCGACGAGGAGGGCAATCATCTGCATCACAATCACAAACATCAGCAGAAAAAAAAAGACGCATCGATCGGCTCTGTGCCTACACTTGGTAAAGGGGCTAGGTATAAGACGTTTGAGTTAATAGACGGAAGGAAGTAGCGTAGATAAGTAAACATGTTCCTACATTAGATTCCAGGCGACCTCTTCCTATATTGCAGGTACCGGAGGATGTAGTGTCGGTATCAGATAGTGCCCATGCGCTACCTATCCCGCCTGGAACTGGTACATGGTAGTGGCCTGTTAGCTGCCTTGTGTGCCTTGATCAGCAATCACAACCACGTGGGGGTCCTGCGACCGCAGCCTGTTCAGCCAACGAAATGACGTACATATGTAGGAGAGAAGCCTGGTTGTTGCTTGATATTCACGAGCAGCTGAAAAAACAAGGGACTCAAAATAGATTCTGGCTGAGTGAAAATGCGGGCCGTCATCGACAATGACGTAGAGTTATATGTGCAGATTAATTCCGTATGGATCAGTTGAATGATTACTCGTACCGATTACACAACACCAGATTCGAGATGGTCAGATTAACGAGATTGCAGTGCGCGTAGTTGCATATTTCGTACCGACAGGAAACCGGCAGGAGTTCGATGTAACAATATCTTGGCACCTCTTGGCCCAGCTTGGCCCAGCTTGGCTTATCTTGGCGCGGCGAACATCTTTATGTCCGACTTGCGGACGAGTCCCCGACTCCGTACAGTAAGCCAACCCCCTTTCGGACTCGCTTGAGCCGCACGAGTACGGAATAGGTATTCACACCCTAGTGCGCTTTGTAATTCATCGGTGCGAAGTAGGTAGGTAAGTTGGCAAGTTGGTGAGTTGCCTAATGAATCGCCACGAGAATAGGCACGGTGGATGCCGCCGGTGTGTGAACCAACACGTGTTGTAGGTATACGCATAACTTTTTGTGCTGGGAGCCGCGCTCGACCATTTGCTCGTAACGTATTTCGTATGCGTATTCCGTCCAGAATCCAGATCCCGTATCTGGTGGTTCATGCGATTGATTTCGCACTACCTACTACACTAGGTAGGTGAGTTGCGAGATGTAACAACGGAATGCACTGTACGGAATATCCTCCGTATCTCATCTCATTTACAAGATGAGTCGAATCACCTGCAGCAATCACCTAGTCTTGGATCCTTCTCTTCTTGGTTGTAGGTTGATAGGATAATAGACGATGAGAGCTCTAGATAAAATGTAAGTAACCTATACAACACTGGTCAATATGGCTGGTCAAAAAATAGGAGAAATGAAGATGTACAACATCAGGGATTTGCCGGCCGAAACTGCCCCGGCTATCAAGCCGGCACTCGGCCGACCAACATCCGAGAGTCATGGCATCTCGACAGCAACTGAGCAGTGATTGCGTGGAAAGGCCCCGGGATTTGTGTTGCTGTCGCGGCGATGACTTGAGTTCACGAGTAGATATGCCATGTTCCGTAAGGAATTGACCGGAGTTTCCGGACCATGACTCGACGTATAACCGGAGATACGTTTACGGGATCATGTGTAAGCAGGTCGCACCCATTGGCGAGATGTTGTGTCAGAAACCGGAGAAATGTTCGCCACCATTGCCAGTAGGGAATAGGTTCTCGCCCCGGCCTGGTGGTGACAGCTCAGTTTTCACTAAGCCGATGTCGCTATTCCGTAACCAGTTGCCACTTCATATCCACAGTCAATTCCAGATCAATCGAGTTGCCTCACTCTTGGCTCTTGAGGCGTCTCGACACGAAGATCAGGTCCATCCAGTCTTCCGTACGGTTCTCGACCATTTCCCAATCCATACGGTGATGCTCGTGTACGAAGTAGGTAGTAGGATTCCGCATGTCTTCGTCAATCGTTAGACCTGGAGATGGCTGGAGCCTAACGTAGGTACAGTGACTGCTAGCGTAAGATGGACTCTCCCACCAGCCCACAAATTTACCGCTTTGAGAGAACCAGAACAAGGCTGGGACCAAGAGACACACTTACCTAGCGGTACCGGTAGAACCGAGGTCGGATAGGAGGCATCGAAGTTCGTTCTCCTGCATAAGCACGATCATGTGTTCCTGGTTCACGAGCTGCGCGTTCTGTTCCTCGTACAGTTCCGCATCATTCCATGCGTCTACTCGTACCAGTTTAGACGATGATAATTCTGCGCCCATAGACAACACTTGGCCGCATCGGTGCTCCCTAGCAGTGTCAATCGTGTCGAAACGCGATCTAAACTGGGGATGTGGGCTCGCATCCCTGCTATGACACACGGTTTCTCTCTCCATCTGGGGCTCCTCATTGTCGAAAAAAAGTCGCCGTAATGCCTCCACAGCGAGACCCACGGCAAGGTAATCTCCCTGGCCAGCGCCAAATGCCCTCGTCAATTTGCGCGCTACTCGGACCAGTCACCGAGTTGCTTTCTCGTCGTCATTCATGGGGCGCGTCAATGAGACTGAAATGGTCGGCGAATGTTGGTCCAAAAAGGGGACAGTGAGACAAACGAAGAAAAAATAGCGGTGGGAAGAGACACTCTCTCCTCGTCTGAATACTGTATCCAAAACTAGGAAGGCCAGATATTTCGCTCTCGAAAAGAGTGGATGGGTCGGGCACTTTGTATGTAGGCCTTCATGCCACGAAGCGCAGTGTCGGGTAGCCCGGGGGCGTCATCGACACTGATAGCGATCGGACCAAGGTAAATTACCTGCACTAGACCGGTAAGGTCTTATCTCTGAGGCCCTGATACCAACAGCGAGGATTGTGACAGAGATAGCGTTACATAACTCCATTATGTAGCCAGAAATGTCTTGGTCGTTATGATGTCAGATGGAGCTCGAGCCACTTTCCCCGGAATCCGTGGACCCTCTTTTTGGCTCTGGACAACATGGCGACGTAATTATTGCGCTATCGATAACAGAGCACGATAAGAAAGCGATTAGATAAGATAAAGATTTTCGAGGGACTTCAGTTATACTTCGCAGTCTGATTCAGGGTTCTGGACGGGCAATTATTTTCATCTCCGCCGAAAAGGACGGAGCGCGATTTGACGGTTCCTTCATTTCGAGCCTCATCTGTCCCTGTCTTGCTGAACGACTCTTTAGACACATCTCGCGAGGTGGTAAAGCCTCGGTCGCAAGTTCAAAATGGTCAAGCGCAAGGTAACGGCGGCGGACAAGGTCGAGGGCCTTGCGATCCTGCAGTGGAAGCTGCGCAAAGATCCCCTCGCCTATCAGACGTGAGTCAGGTCTTCTTCTTTGCCTTATCGTGCTTTTATATGGATTTCATAACGTCTTGCGCCTGATCTCGGACATGTACTGATAGCAGCGATATAGTGAATTCATAGGTACGTTAGCTCGATCTTAGTCGCGATGCGCATCCAATAAAGACATCGCCCAAGCTAACATCATCGTGGCAAAGAGCTATGGCAGCACTTCGACTCCGCCAGAGAGAGAGTGCTCGCAGACCCTCTCGGTGTAGATGCCGATTCACTTTCTACTGTAAGCTTCGTCTTGCGCCGGTGATTGATGCGCCCAACCCTAACAATGCGCAGTTTAGGGAACATGTAGACTTGATCGCGCATTGCGCCGAGAAGTACCCCGAGATCACGGCGACATTCCCCGATAGCCTCAGAGACATCCTTACGACGCACCATGCGGTTCTCGATACGACGCTCCGAGAGAAGATTGTTACGAGTCTGTCCCTCCTCAGAAGAAAGGATGTCATCGACAGCGCCTACCTACTGCCTATCTTCTGGTCTCTCCTTATCTCCACGCCAAGCAAAACACTACGGGCCTTGCTATACCAGAAGATCATCAGCGATGTGCGCGAGATGAACACGAAGGCGAAGAACCACAAGGTCAACAAAACTCTACAACAGGCTCTCTACAACATCGTGACGGACAGGACGACACCGAAGGCGCTCTGGGCTGTCAAGATTGTGCGCGACCTCTGGAAGCGCCGTGTATGGGACGATGCGAAGCCGGTTGATATCATGCGACAAGCCTCATTAAGCGATGATTCTAAGACGGTAGCGAGCGCTGTCAAGTTCTTCCTCGGAAGTGACAAGGAGCGTGAGGAATTCGAGGACGAAAGCAGTGACGAGGAGGCAGTCGATGTCCGCAAGATTAAGCACCAGATCGGTATCAACAAGAAGACAAAGAAGTCGAAGAAGATGCTTGACAAGGCCACAGAGAAAGTCAAGAGACAGGAGAGGAAAAAGGCTTCGACTCACCAGCTGAATTTCTCTGCGTGAGTCTTCCTGGGGCCAGTGTGCCCTCGACCCCTGAATTCTGCGCGTTAAATGCGTACTGACATGATTTACGCGACAGTCTACATCTCTTGCTAGATCCTCAGGGATATTGCGAGTCTCTCTTCGAGAAGCACCTCCAGAATAAGAAAGTCAAGTTTTCGTTGGAAATCAAACTTGATATCTTACAGCTTGTCACTCGTTTAGTTGGTCTTCACAAACTTGTAAGGCTCTTCTCTAACCCACAAGATGACTTGGGCGCAGCTAACATTACTCGCAGACTATTCTACCTCTATACTCGTACTTCACCTCTCACCTTACACCCCGCCAACAGTCCGTTACATCATTCATGGCTTCACTTGCTGTACGTTTGGTCAACTCTTCTGGAACCCCTTTTGTCTCTATGGGAAACACACACACTACACCATTGACTACATAACTAACTTTGTTGTTATAGCAAGCGACACACAACTACGTCCCCCCTGAGACGATAGAAGTATTACTACAGAAAATCGCGAATGAGTTTGTTTCCGAGGCGTCTAATGTGGAAGTTGTGAGTTTTTGACCATTCACCGAGATGGTTGCAGTATTTTGGGACATTTTTGATTTCAGACTGCAACTTATCAATTTCCTCCTTGCTAACTTGCAAATAGTGCGCTGCTGGTATCAACGCCATTCGTGAAATTTGTAAGTCTCTAGCCTTTCAATGACATACGCTTCAAGAAGCTGACTTGAGAAGGTGCCCGTCAACCTCTAGCGATGAACGAGACACTTCTACAGGACTTAGTAGAGGTATGCTATCCTTACGAGTTGAAATCTTATACGAAGACAACTAACGCCCCATGCAGTACCGTAAGAGTAAAGACAAGGGAGTGTCGATGGCAGCAAAGGGTCTCTTGTCACTATACCGTGAGAAGGGTGCCGAGTTGCTGAGAAAGAAGGACCGTGGAAAGGATGCTACAATTGCCCTCAAGGCTGGTGAGCTTAAGCAGCAACAGTTCGGAGAGGAGCAAGTCGGTGAGATCGAAGGTCTCGAGCTACTGGCCAAGTGGAAGGCCGAGGAGAAGAAGCGCAAGCGAGCCGAGAAGGGACCAGCAAAGGAGGGCGAGGAGGGAGAGGAGAAGGATGAAGACGAAGAAGACGACGGGTTCAACTCAGATGACTGGGAAGTTGCGTCAACTGACAGTGACGAGTCCGGTGATTGGATTCGCGTGGCTGAGTCTGACGATGAACTTGAGCCCGAGCCCAAGAAGCGCAAGGTGGACCCTGCTGCTGCGGAAGAAGAGGCGGAAGAGAAGTCGGAGGAGGAAGCCGTTGACTTCATGAAGCTCGCGACAACTCAGCTGCTTACACCGGCTGATTTGGCTAAGCTCAAGGAATTGAAGCTCGAAGCCAGCATCAACAAGGCCATGGGCAGCAACAAGCGAAAGGAGATCGAAGCTCGCCACATGGAAGAGGGCCTAACGGCCGAACAAATCGAGGCGCCAGCCATGTTGCGCAAGAGCACCAAGGAGGAGCGTATCGCACTCGCCAAGGAGGGCAAGCCGAACCGCGAGGAGCACAAGTCCACGACTGCTATCAGAAAGTCCAAGAAGGAGGCCGAGGGCAAGTCCACGACGAACAAGGAGAAGGCGCGCAAGAAGAACTTCTTGATGACGCTCGGCAAGGCCAAGTCGAAGCAGAAGCGCAGTCTGGTCGCGACGAGGAATATCCTCAAGGCGCACGTCGAGCGCAGCAAGTCGGGTGGAAGACGCCGCAATGGTCAGCAGAGATAATCTTGCGGTGTGCTCGTGGGATAGTGCTGAGATTCGTTCCGTTCGATACTACTTAATACCAAGTCTATCAACCTCCTTTTTGCCGATTGTGTCTATTTTCCATGAGTGTTCTGCGTCCAACACACTATCAAGAATAGCATGTTCCACCTTGATGCGCGGTGTATTTAGATGAGATAGTGCTGTTGTCTTGACAGTAGGTAGCAAGTTGTTCACCATCTCCAGCTGCAGACGGAGCAAGTGATGTTCGTGTAACGTGATAAAGAGCCTCAACAAGATGACGAACCACCGTCTTGGCTCAAGATGTGATCCGTACCTTGCAGACGCCACGGATCAGACTTGGCATCAAGCCGCATCATGACCACGTAAACGGCACACGTGACCATCGCTACTTTCTATCTGCATCAGACACGAGTAAGGCGTCCGTCTACATCTAAAGCAAGGCGCGTTCATCCCTCACTTACATCCATAACCTATCTCGTACTTCATACTTCACGAATATCCCCCCTTAAAATTCAGAGATGGCGCGATCGGACGAAGCAGCCTCCTTCTACGACGCCGTCTACGAAGCCGTACAGGAAATCCCCGTTGGCAAAGTAACGAGTTACGGACATATTGCGAAGCTCATCGGATTTCGTATGTTTTAATACCTTTTTCTTTTTCCCTATCCCTCCCTCATATCTCCAGTACTACGATTTGGACAGTAGTATCTAACATAACCCAGCCCAACGCCCCCGCCAAGTCGGCGTCTGCCTGAAATACCTTCCAACAGATCGCACCTTGCGCCATCACGTGGACAATGTCCCCTGGCAGCGGGTTATCAATGGAAGGGGAATTATTTCGCCACGGTACGTGCTTTCTAGTTCTGGTTTTACAGTGGATGTGTGTGCTGAAACTAGAATACAGGTCCGGAGTCGCTGGGGCTCGTGATCAGGCAGAGGCGTTACGGGCTGAAGGGGTCGAGGTCACTATGGATGCTATGGGGGTATTGAGTGTGGACTTTGCTGAGTATGGATGGTTTCCTGATGCGTTGCCTTCTGTCAAGATGGAAGATAGTGATTAAGACTAAGAGACGAAGTGGAATGAATGATGATCAATCTATTAAACAAGACTATGGATCTATATAAATCTACCTACATCGTAGGCCAATGCATTCCAGCAGTTTGCTAGGTGCCGTTGTAGTACGTGTGCTCGTATGGCTAATTGGATGATATCTGCCGATGATGAAGTCAGCCAGGGCCTCAATAATCATTCAAAATAAACGAAAAAGAGAAGCTTTCTTGTCAGACAGCGGTTGGACATAAGTTTTTTCCACATTGTATATTTCAGAACAGGTCTGAGAATATGTTTATCATCATAGAAAGGGGGAGCGTGAAGAGAAAGAAAGAACATACCATATGTATATATGAGCAAGAGACCCTCACGGGTCATCATGCATGCCCGACAGACGGACAAGCCAGGAAGACTTCAAGGATCCTTGGTATCACCCAACTTCCTCTTCTTCGAAGCCGAGGCAAAGAATGAGTCCATTGTGCGTTGCCGCGAATCAAACTGAGAGCTTCCAATGCCACCACGGGTCTTCTTCAAGCCCCGGAGGTGATCCACATTATTGGTGTGTTCTACCGTCATGTGTATCTTCCGGGTGCTTTGATCTGTCGAGGGTGGCAGTTCGAAGCGCGCCAGCAACACACCAGTGTTGCTCCATGCCGCCATAAACTCCAACCCAGACCGTTCAGGCAGAAGCTGCGAGGACGTAGACTTAGGTGGATAACGAGCAAGCAGGGCTTTGAGTAAGACATTAAGGATAATCCCATGAGACACAACGACAGCAGCCGCATCGACATTTTCAGCCGTGAGCCGGTCGATGATTGGGCCCAGATGACGACCAAGAAACCGATCAACGCGCAAGCGCATTGACTCGGGCGACTCCGAACCATCATTGCCTTCCCTCGCCCCGAACTTCTTTCCCTCAGACGAACCGAAGTCCTTCTCACGCAGCTCGTCGAGACGGATTACGTCAAGAGTCGCTTGTGGTGAGGCGGGATCCCCACCTTGGGGTCTGCAAGCTTCAGCAACTGCATCAGCAGTGCGAAAGGCCCGCTGGAGGTTCGAGGCAAAGATATGCCGAACGGGTCCTATCTCGTCAGAGCGACTGGCAATGTGTGCGCCGAGTCGCTTGGCTTGGAGCACGCCATGGCTAGTCAAGGAGGAGTCACGAGAGCCGGCGCTGGGTAGAGCAGGTCAGTCGATGTGGTGACAGCAGACAGGATCATAGTAAGTAGAGAGCAGACTCACTATAAGCCTGCTACATTATCAACGGACTCCCCATGACGAATGAGCAGTAGACGCATCGTCACCCCGCATCCTTGGAAGAGTCCGGAGATGAAGAGGAAGAATGGAGAGGAAAAGAGAAGATGCGAAGCGGAGTTTGGTTTTTTTATACGGAATACTGCGAAAAGAGCGATAAGAAATGACGATAAAGGCCCGTGGGGAAGTGATTCATGCGCGGGCGATAAAGACATCTACGCTAGTACTGTTGCAGTAATAATTAGCTGGATCGACACTAGCCCCGCGAATTGCAGCTGCCTGCCCCACCTTTATTACCTATTCGGCGTCCTGTCGCGGTTCACCAACTCGACTTCAAATGTTGGTAGATTTCCTACATCGGATAGACGTGAATATACGCGCCTTTACATCCTAGACAACTTTGCGAATCGATCCCGGCATTAAACAAATAATCACGAAGAGCCTGTCGATCTCTCAATTCTCAAGCGCAATGGATCAATCAACAGCCAACCCCCTCCTCGCTCCGCCAGAGCTCACTCCTCTGGAGCAGGAGGTCTTAGAGGAGTACGAGCGATTGGCTGAGAACATGAAGAAGGTATGAGTTATATACCGACTTATCTCCTGCAAGCTATTTTGAACTCACAATGACAGCTTGCTACCGTTCTCGACGACATGGCACGACGACCCACCACCGAGATCCTCGACGGCCTGCGCGAACTCGAGCGCAAGACGAGTCTGGTCTTCACGTTGCTCAAGGCGAGTGTTTACAGCATCGTCTTGCAGCAGGAGATCGAGTTCGGCGATCGCAACGCGGATTAGACAGCCATGCCGTCACAAAGAAACATCGCAGAGGTTGAACCTCAGACCAATATACGTTTTGCGCCTGGACTGCATTCCCATAAGAGCACATGCTGAATCCAGGTTCCATCAACCACTGTCGTCCTCTTCGGATATAGGAGACATGAAGACAGTCGATCGGCAATGAGTAAATTGCCCATGGACTCCGTCATTGGAGCCCGTACACATATTCGCATCATACCTCCATGAGTGAATTATTTGGGAAGGAAATTTTCTTTTCGGAGATATCCAAATGGGCCAAGCAGGAAAGACGGATTCATGAAGAGCACCGAGCGCATAAACTTCGCCGGAAGGTGCAGTATTGAGATTACGCGCAGTCGTAGAAGAGTGCGATTCTAAGATATGGTTGTGGGATGGCAGTACACGATGCGTACCCCTGAAACCGGCGGTGTATTGCCTCTCATGGCGTCGTCTTTCATGCCGATCGAAGTACTTCAGGAAAAAGGGGCGCGGGAGAGCTGCTCTACGGACCATTGACTGCGCATAATGTCTATTCATGAGAAAAGAGAGGCACCATGCAAGGAGAACCGGTGAAGCCCATACACCTAGTCTAGGTAGTCCGTCTTATATCCCCCGAGTCCCAGATCCATACGTGTAGTATATGCATAGAAACCAGTCAAGATAGCCAGCCCCCGAGCCCCAATGAAACCCAGATGTAGTAATGACACAATATGATGCCTATCGTGTGGTATTCGACAGGTTTCAAGACCAGACTCACGCTATGCACGCTCTTCTTTCACTTTCTTGTATGTCTACGCGGGGTTTCTTAAATGTGTTGTACAAAATATACACGGTTGGGGATATTATGTCTTTTCGTTTCGTGTGTGTTTGTGTTTGTTCGGATTAAACGTTGCCACCGTAGTATACCTTTCTTAGATCAACCAGCTTTTTGCCACGGCCGATGGCAATCCGTTCAGGGTCCTTCTGGTTGAGCAACGCCTGCACACATGCTTTGACCGAGTTCATGGGGTTACGTCCGCGCGGCATCTTGGCTGCGATGTCGTGGATACCGGCGGCACGGAAGATCTCGAAGAGACGGTGCGAAGCACGGAGACCGAATCCTGGAACGGCATACATTAGTCCGAACGCTCCTATATAGCTGATTACCGTAGTAACTTACCCGGTGGGCGCGCTTCGAGCTTTACAATCGTCGCGCCAACCTTGGCTTCGACCTTGCCAAAGATGGTCCGGTCCTCGTACCGAGGAATGGGTTGCATGTTTTGAATGGCAAGCAGCTTCGCCTTGATCAAAGCAGCAGACGGTTCGACCGCCTTCGCCTCACCCACACCGAGACGGCCGTTGCCGTTACCGGCAATGGCCAGAATCCAAGTGCTTCGGACCTTACCGAGACGAGTCTGGTTGACGACACGACGTGTCACCAGCCTCTTCGTAGCGCCGTTGATCGATAGGATTTCCCTCACGGTGAGACCCGTCTTTCTCTTCAAATCCTGGTATCTTCCTTCGTTGTCGAGACCCTCGTCTTCAGGGTCGATGGGCGGGTTGTACAAACCCGTGACACCCTGCAGGTTCTTGCCGAGACCGGGAGCCAGCGCGCTATTCGACGGGCGGTCATTCTTGAGCGCTGAGCGCTCCTCGAAGTACTTGGCCTCGACCAAGTCAAAGTTGATCTTCTCATTCAACACCTTCTCCATTTCCTCCTCCGACATGCCTTCGAAGTTGACATCTTTCGGTATTAATTCTTCGATGTGCTTGTCCAGGTCGTCTGTGTGTTCTGTCGGGCTCATGAATCGCACGTCCTCCTTCGGCGGCTGAAGCGGCTTGACTCGCTTGTCGACGATGGGCAGAATCCGGCTGAAGTCGTCAAGGTATGGTAGGCGGTAGGGGTCTCTGCGCAGTCGTCCCTGTATCGTCAAGTCTTTCGGGTCGATGGCGGCCTCACCAGCCTCCAGCGCCGCCATCTGCTCGGGCGTGTATCGCTCGCGCAGGACCTCGAGCTCCTCGGGCGTGTACGCGGGGAATGCTTTCTTGGTGAACTCCTCGACCTTCTCGGGCGTAATCAGGCCCATCTCCTCGGCGCGTACATTCTTGAATCGCGGTTTCCGTTTCGCAAGCTGCGCCGAGCTATGGAAGGGGGCATGGTATCGTGGGGCTGGCGCCGTCACGACAGCCTTGGAGCCCGTCGCGGCGAGCCCCCGTGAGAGCAGGCATTTCGCTGGTCGTACTACACTCATCTCATCCCCGGCTGGCGTCGAAAAAGCCGCGGTGTGGGTTATATCAGGAACACGGGGGCGGGCTGAGCTACCCTCTGAGAGACTTGTTCGAGCATCAATTGGCACTATTTTTTCTGGAGCCCGGCCAGGACACCGAGTCCCCAATTCCGTTTCGGGTTTTCTGTTCTGCCGATTAGATAATGAAGACGGTTTTAGACCCACTGCGGGGTCAAATCCACTAATTGGACTGATGTGATTGGCTGTGCATGACCAGATTGATCGAGGGGAGCTCATGGATCGCACGACAACCTCACCAGGTGTTCCGTTTGAATACGGAATAACTGTCTTTCACGTAAGAAGTACTGAGTTGATATATTTCCGTATCTCGTACGGGTTAGAGCTTCACCAGGGTGAGAAGACATTGGATTCACACGATATCATCATCTCATCGTCTTTGCGTTCATTGTCAATTCGAAGGATATGTGAATTTTTCCTCATTCTTCACGATCCCTTTACAGTATTATCAATGAAGCACAACTAAACAAGCTAAAGACTGGTAAAACCGTGGTGACGTCCTAGGCTTCCATGGGCCTGGTCAGTCAATTCGATCCCGTCGCAACCTGGGAACGTCCGAGCTTCATGGTTGGCCCGTTACGCGCTCACAAGAAGGGTACCAGGTAGGTCGAACGACTGAGATACCTTTTATGGAATATCAGCCGTCTTTTTTAAACGGGAGTGTTCTTTTTGTATTCTGATTCTCTCCATCTTCTCACATTGAATTGATATTTTGCTCTTTCATACCATTACTATTTTGTATTCCTCGCACTTTTTCTTTTTCTGAAGGCAACAGGTGCTGGTCACCATCCATCTAATACGCGACATTCGTATTCCGTACTTTCACTCTTTTCCATCTCAGCGTCGAAACCAAACTCGTTAACTCACATTCACTCATCAATTCCGATGTCAACACCACAATATTCCAGTCCGCCCATCTCCGGCCAATTCGCCTTCCTAGCCAAGATAGGCGCGACTCCCGAGGCCATCGCCACGCTCAACGACCAGCCCAGCGTCTTCTACGTACTCATTACCGTTCTCATCGCCCTTATCCTAGAAAGTCTTCTCATGTGGTATATCCACGTCGCCACCATGAAGCCCGAGCAGAAGAAAAAGGTTGAGAAGAAGAAGAAGAAGAAAGTCGGCGATACGCCTCCTGCTCGGCGATAAGACAGATACGGTCGATTTCGAGAGTGACAAAGAATGCTGGATGGCTTAAGAGGGAGTCGATGCTTTATCTACTGGCGGAGCTGATCAACCAGCGCGGATTTCTATTCGCCTAGGATTTATTTCGATTTATGGCAACATTATTGCATGGCATTGGTATTGCGCACTTATATCTTATTTTAATGAAGGAGTCTCACGCGTTAATTAGTGAGCTACCTTCCAACGACATGAGTCTAAACACGGATGTTTAGTGCTCTGGGACATTGACTGGGTCTGGATGAGAAATGGAATTCGTTTGCCCCTTTTACCTTTCCTCCCATCAGTCACCAAGCCACTACGGCCTCGTCTCTTGATTATCCCACCAAGGCATCATTCACGCTCGTCAGCATCCCACATCGACGAATCCGTCAAGTGATACTCATCTGTAAAGGCATAATGAAAGTCGTTCATCCCATCATCGTAGAACCAATCCCTATACTGTGGACTATCGAATTGGACCAGCTGAGATAAGTACATGTCAGCCTCGGTATAAGTAGGATAGATCCATTTCATCAGCAGGCCCATAAGCCTCATATAATTCCGGATCCTCAACGAATAACGCACTCTCGTTGTCAACATCTTGCCAGACATATTCCATACTCGAATCGTCATACGCGTTGATTGGATATTCATCAAGAGCATGACCAGATGTGAGAAACATATCTCCATGAATATAATGCATCTCATATGGTGAGTCAGGATTTAAACCATCGCCATGGTCGACCATGACTTCGTCGATCTCATTGTCCTGACGGTTGAATTCGATCTTTTGCGATGTGGCTTGCCTCCTATTATTTCCGGCTCCCATCGTCGTTTTTAGTGTTGCTCGTAATAAATCCCATAGTCTTTCCTGGATGTTGGACTCGAGTCTCCTCACTGACTGTGCTGTTTCTGAAGCATGGCCAGAGCCACCACTTTCACTCAGGAGTTCCGCCGCTTTACGCCTAAGCTCGGGCGATTGGCCATTAATGGACCATGCTAAAATATTCGATACCAGTTCAAAGTTCTTCGCATGGTTTGCTGCGCACTGAGAAGCGTCAGCTTCTACTACCTTGAAGAGAACGGTCACAAGGACGCCTCTCACTCGTACCTTCAGATAGTGTGAATTCCAGATCGCAGGTGCGAGGCTAAGCAACGATGGCGCTGCCTCGCGTTCCAAAATCGAGAATCCTGGTATACGCTTGCGCATGCCCACTGTGACATTCAACGCCGCCTCAACAAGCTTTGTTACATGTTCCCGCTGTTCGGTCAGGTCAGGGATATGAAGCGTACGATGACCAGTTGGGACACCGGTTGGAGAAGCGGTCGGACTCGGTGGCAGCGGATCTACCTGTTCGCCATTGGCCTGCGAGGGCATTGAAGACTTGAACTGCAAGATACATTCCAGGCCTTTGAACTGAGCTGTGTGAGTATGCGGGGGTGATAGAAGAGCCGACGACATGTCTGGTTGCTCAATACTAAAATAAAGATTTGGAGTGTCGTCGCCTCCCGGCATATATTGAACATCGAGCACACTGATTTCAAGGCCCAACTGAGCCCAGAGCTGGGATTCATGAGCAAACCGGCCACCTGACGCATTTTCTCGCCGAGGGCAGAATGCCACCTACCGGGGACTGACAGATAATATCAGCGAGAAGTTCGAGAAATTCGAGATATTCGTCTGGCCCTTCTCTTGTGATATCACATTCGTATAGCTGCACATAAACATCGAGACGGCAATGGCCCCGTGGCATCAACCATAATTGCTTCGACTCAATTAAGGAGCTGAGGGTATTGTTCTGTGCTGGATCGCCGAATGGAGCGTGATAAACAAAGGCATTCGAGGTCATAGATAGAGACAGGTTGAAGGCCTTGCTTGATATGAGAAATGATTTCAGGCCAACATGGGAGCGATCAGCCATGTTAAGCGATAGGTAAGTACTATCTACATGTATGATATCCTGTGGCGTCGATGAGCATGTAGGTGGATGAAAGCACTGCTCCCGAGGTCATGAAATCTCAACGACTTGAAAGCACGAGCAAGCAATGGAGGGAAGCCAGGCCAGCTCGAACCTGCCCCAAGATATGCGCACAGTGGCTTTGGAGAGAGAAAGAGCAGCTTGATGAAGGCATGAGCGTGGGTGGTGGACTCAATTGGCAGTTGCAACCACGCAGAGACCCGTTAGTATGAATTAGGCGATGGATCATTGTAGAAGAAATTCATTTATAGAGGACATTCATGGAATGCATCTATTCCGTGTGAAATGCCTTCATGAAGCGCACTGATCAGGCGCATCCGTCTATGGACTACCTTCGTGAAGCGCCCTCAACGGGGCACTTCCAACGACGTGCTTTTTTTCTTTGGAGCACTTTCTAGGTGGTGCCTCTCTCCTCCACGTATTTCGTACCCAGCAACCAATGCCAAAGTACGAAGCAGAGGATGGTACTTTCGTACAGAGTACCGGGATCGTATCTCGACTCTTCTAGATCGTATTGATCTACATTAAGTGCTGTTATAGTGTACAGAAGTGTTTGGCGAGTCACAAGTACCACGCCGAGCCGGTTCAGGGGACCTCAGTGTCTAAGGAGTAGGGCTTGGGCGTGGGGTTTCTTTAGGAGTAGGGGCCGGCAGGCTTTCAGGCAGTTTGCGCCTCGGTCTTTTCAGATCTTCCAATGTGATGCCGTCCAACTTTGTGATTCCAACAACTGGCGGCTCTCCTTTCTTGACAAATGCCCACTGACCTACATGGGTGTCAGACTCTGAACATCCGGGAACGCGCCGCATCACGGCATGCGTAAAAGGGAGACGTAGACTTACCCGGAAGCTTGTTACCAGCTAGACGGAAAGCGTCACGCACGACCTGCTCGTGAATGACTCCTCTGAGCTCCAAAACAATCTGATTGACCGCCACACGGGCTGCCCAATGGTCGAAACTACCCTTTCCCTTACCCATACGAATCTGGAGAGTTCACCGTTAGACGCGAGATCAAGACTGCCGGCCAGTCGAGAAAAAACCCACCTCGTTACCGCTGACAAACACACCAATGTTGGCGCAGACTCTCTTGTACAGACGATATCTCTGACCACGCAGACGCGCCTTGATGGTATCCTCCGCGACCTTGAGCTGCTTTGCGCTGATTCTGCGGTGGTGGTCGATCATGCGTAGACCGTAGTCGCCCCAGATAACGGTTGTTCCTTTGGTGGACCCACCGGTCGCAACACGTGGCCGACCCTTCATCATCTTCTGTTTACGGTCTATCTGAGGCTCAAGCCAGTTGCCCGCCATCGAGGCCGACGCGGAGAAGAGCCGAACATTTTGAGGCGCTGCAACATTGCGAGCGGCCGTCGCAACGCTGGGTATTATCGACGGGCGCGTCGTCGGGTTGAGCGAGATTCTGAGGGATCGGAATGCCCCCAGGAGGCACGAGGAAGTGGTGGAACGCATGGTCGCTGATGTGCAGAGTAGTCGGTCGACCACCACCACCGAATGCCCCGGGATGTCTGGTTAGCGACTTGAGTCGAGCATTAGGGAACTTTTTGGCTCGTCCAAAACTGGGCGTTTGATTGGTCAGGTCTCTGCGAGTCATCTAAAGCTCTATATATGCATAGCCTTGATACTGAGATAAAGTATGATAGATGCCTGCACCTTCTGGATGAATCCTAACTAACGGGGCTTCTGCCTTAATTGGACCCACCTGCCGAGCATGAAGACCTCTTTATGCAGCGCGTCATCCATGCCCTTTCACGCGTCTTACAGCAGCTGCAAGTCCTCCCAGGCCTGGTTTTGTACTGTCAAATTCCTGGGGCGCGCAATCCACCCAGGCATCCTTCAACACAGCAGCAGTTCCGTATCTTCCCTTCTCGTAGTCTCAGTTCGACATCATGGACATTCGCTCTTTTTTCGGTGCAAAGGGTGGCGCTCCCCCGGCGAAGCCTGTTGCTGCGAAAAAGGCAGAAGAGGCGCCAAAGAAGCGATCGAGTGCGCATTGAATCTGTTAGAGCCCCTATATTGCCAGTACTAACAGTATTTTAAAGGAGGTAGAAAGGTTGTCGAAGACAGTGACGACGACGATGACAAACCTGTTGTCAAGTGAGATCCCCAGACACACTGCTTTCTGCATGCGACTAAATCATGCGTTTAGGCCAAAGAAAATAGCCACTCGATCAAGTCCTCGGAAGAAGCAGGGGTAAGAGCCTCCAAGTGGCCACTTCTAGGTAAAGGCGCATGTTAGCTGACTCTGCCGAGTAGTGATAAGACGATTGAGGGGACGGCGACGACAGCAAGTGAGTATTTCGCTTCAAGCAAGTCCAAGGCGCCTCAGCCCATCAAAAAAGAAGAAACGTCGCCAGCGACTCCTGCCGTAACCATACGCTCGGGCGCCAGAGTCGGCCGAACCGGTACAAACACAGCATCTGAGAGTAGTAAAAAAGCAGCAAAGAAATCTTCCTCCACTGCAGACTATCACCAGCTAAACGATGATGATGCATACATGGAGGATGATAAAGATGCTGATGATGATATCTTTGCGGCTGATGTTCGTTCTCGTAACAAGCGGAAAAATGACGACTATATGGAGGAGGAGAGCGAAGAAGAGTATCTTCCTAAGCCGAAACGAGTGGCGCCCGATACCAAGCCAATTAAAGACGAAAAGGACGATGACGATTATGAGGAGGAGGAGGAGGAGGATGAGGATGATGCGCCGCGCAGCAAGATTTCTAGGGGTGCCAGACCCACTGCTTCGGCCAGAAAGCGAAAGACACCAGAATCTGAGTCTGATGAAGAGGACGACGAGCCGGTCTCTCGCAAGAAGCCGGTTGCCAAGAAGCCTAGAGCACCAAGAGCTACCAAGGCTGAAGAGCCGGAGGATGCCGAGATCCAAGCCATCTTCGACGAGATTCCCACAGTCCGACCGCCAACTCCGCCATCAAAAGATCCTAGCAAAAAGTTTGACTGGAGAAAGGCGGCCGCAGGTGGAGGCAATTCTGGCCCACCACCAAATCCGCTTGTGGGAGACTTGCCTTCCGGAGAGCCTGATTGTCTTTCCGGCCTTACTTTCGTATTCACGGGTCAGTTGTCGACGATCGCGCGCGAAGACGCTCAGTCTTTAGTCAAGCGGTATGGCGGCAAAATCACTGGTGCCCCAAGCAGCAAGACCAGCTACGTGGTGCTCGGAGACGATGCTGGTCCAAGTAAGCTCGCAAAAATAAAACAACACGGCATCAAGACTATCAACGAAGAAGGGCTGTTTGCGCTTATACGCAAGCTTCCTGCCGGTGGCGGCAGCGGAAAGGGTGCCGAGAAATTGAGACAAAAGAGGCAACAAGAGGAAGAGATGATCAAGAAACAGGCGGCCGAAATGGAGCAAGAAGAAAAGAAGAAAAGAGCGGCGGAGGATGCTGCTCGAAAGGCAGCTATGGCTCGAGGTGCTATCACAACTGCGCCAGCAGCCCCGTTGCCTTCTGCCCAACTGTGGACGGTCAAATATGCTCCCACTCAGGCCAGTCATATTTGTGGAAATAAGGCTGCCGTGCAAAAAATACAAAAATGGCTAAATGGATGGCCCCAAGCAAAGCGGTTCAATTTTCAGAAGCGAGGGGCGGATGGGATGGGCGGAGAGCGCGCCATCATCCTGTCTGGCCCACCTGGAATCGGTAAAACAACTGCTGCTCACTTGGCCGCAAAGCTAGAGGGTTACGACGTTATTGAGAGCAACGCCAGTGACACACGCAGCAAGAAGCTGGTCGAAGCTGGTGTAAGTGAGGTCATGAACAATACCTCGCTTCATGGCTTCTTTGCTGGTGACGGCAAGGATGTTGATAAGGAAAAGAAGAAGATCGTCTTGATCATGGACGAAGTGGACGGCATGTCTGCAGGTGACCGAGGAGGTGTTGCAGTTCTCGCCAAATTTTGCAGGAAGACTGAGGTGCCCCTGATTCTGATCTGCAATGACCGTAAGCTACCGAAGATGAAGCCTTTCGACTTTGTCACGCATGACATCAAGTTCCAGAGACCTTTGGTTGACCAGATTCGCTCGCGAATGATGACTATCTGTCATCGCGAAGGCTTAAAGCTGCCGACCCAGGTTCTCGATGCGCTTATCGAAGGTAGCAATCGGGATATCAGACAGATCATCAACATGTTGGCAACGATTAAGTTGGATCAGATATCGATGAGCTTTGATCAGGGCAAAGACATGTCCAAGGCATGGGAAAAATCGATTGTTCTCAAGCCATGGGATATATGTCAGAAGATCCTTGCTGGCGGTCTCTTCTCTCCTGCGAGCCAGGCCACACTCAATGACAAGATCGAGCTGTATTTTAATGATCACGAGTTCACTCCTCTCATGATCCAGGAGAACTACATCAGGACTAAACCTTCCGTACCCGAACATTACCGGAGGAACCCCCGTGAACACAACTTGAAGGTCCTCGAGATGATGGATCAGGCTGCAGAAAGCATCTCAGATGGTGATCTCGTGGATAGAATGATTCACGGCCCACAGATGCACTGGAGTCTTATGCCAACTCATGCCGTATTCAGTACGGTTCGGCCTGCCAGTTTTGTGTCTGGTCAACTCATAGGGTCGGCCTTCACGACCTGGCTTGGCAACAACAGCAAATCCGGCAAGCTTGGGCGATACATCCGCGAGATCCATTCGCATATGCGATTAAAAGCATCTGGTGATCATCACGAAATTCGACAGCAATATCTTCCAGTTCTGTGGGCACGTCTCATCCAAAGATTAGCCGACGAGGGAAAAGAATCCATCGAGGATGTTATCGAACTCATGGATGGTTACTTCCTCACAAGAGACGACTTCGATGCTATTAAGGAACTCGGTGTTGGTCCTCAAAACGAGGAAGCTGTTTCAATCGACACGCAGACCAAGTCCACCTTTACGAGATTGTGAGTCGATTCAACGCGACTTTATGATAGGTGCCATGCTAACCTCCTCTATAGGTACAACGTTATGTCTCACCCAATTCCATTCATGAAAGCCAGTGCTGTAGTTGGCTCCACGAAGGTTGCCAAGGAAAAGCCCGATCTAGAAGAGGCGATAGAGGACGAGGATGAGGGTGAAACACAAGAAGCTGCGGAAGTCGCCGATGAGGAAGATGAAGACATCACGAAGGACAAGTATATCCAGAAACCCAAGGCCAAGGGCGCAAAAAGGGCACCCAAAAAGGCTTCCAAGAAAGCCGGTGATGACGAGGACCAAGACGACGATAAACCGAAAAGCAGAGGCCGCAAGGCTGCAGGAGCAAAGGGCAAATCCAAGAAGTGAGATGCTAACTGAACCGCCCGGTACTTTGTCTCTAGATGAGGCTGGCGCATTGGTGAGCAACCAAGCAGTACACGCCAAGTCCCGAGCCGAGTATTGTGAACTGGCGAGGAATGGAATGGTGTGATGATATTGCTAGTATAATGTTGAAGAGGAGGCAAGGCATGATATCTTGCTCCAGGTTATTCACCCAAGTTCGTAGTAACAATCGGTGGTGCCACCTAGTGTATCAAGTTGCCATCACAGCGGTGTTACTTAACAGGTCGTGATTGTTCAGGTGGTCCAGTCCTGTTCTTACGTCTCTTACATCGAGTCACTTAAACAAACCTCAAGAAAGGGGCAAGCATTGAACACCGAGAAGACTACCCCTACGTTGTGCCTCCCTATGTTTCCAGGCGACCCGACTAGTAGCAAGCAGGCAGTCACATAAGCCGACCAACGCAGAGTGTATACATATTAACCGTGCCTCCTTTCCCGGTACATGATCTTTCTGCCCCTTTACTGGCTTTTCAACCCAGTCTCGTTCCACCTAAGATTCATTCTCTCACCGTGATCTTTTCGTCTCTTCTCCTACTTCTTCATTTCTTCTACTTATATATAGTCATTCTCTTCACCATTCTCCACATTTCATTCATTGCATTGTCGAGTACCATTCCGTATCAATTCGTATCAGCCCATCCCTGAAGATGCAATCTCCTTTGCGGTTGAGCTGCCGCCTCGCGGCTGTCATCGCGATCCGGTAAGTGGTCATATGACAAAATCAAAAACGTCAGCAAGTATGCTCACTAAATAGGGACATGCAGCTTTGTAGAAAAATATTTTGTGGCGGGTATATCATCTACTTTCACATAAGGGCGCTCGTGTGATGCGGATGCCAAACAGCACATCCACCACAACGGCATTGATCCACTCGCGCGTTGCTCGTCGTGGGGTTTGCCGAATTGCTCCCACAAGAAGAAGGATGCGGGTTGATTCAGGGATGCGTGGCCATAGGTATCTTGGGTCGCGAGCCGTCTCACAAAGCGCAAGAAGGCTCGCGATTGACAGCTCGTTTCATGATGAGGCGAAGACGGTCTTCGTATTCGAGAACCGCTATTAACCGCCATGGGCGACGAATGCAACAAGAGCACCCTTGTCCATCACTATACCTCCGCGTTACAAGACGGCTTTTGGCAGATTCGGAAGCTTCTGGAGTCGGGGGTCTTCGATGAGACCGAGGGCTCCGTGTGTCAGACTGCCCAGAGAATCTTCGAGAAGTATTCTAGGGAAGGTCCTGGATGGATGATGCTCAGCGCGTCTATGAAGCGCAAAGAACGGAAGAATACACCGGAGGCCAGTGGGACCAGCTTAGTGGATTCCCGAACAAGAAGCCTGTCTGAACCTGGATAGGTATTTCGACTTCTAGTCAGAGGCTGTCTCTTGAATCCAAACGTCGACACCCCAGGACTGCACCCACGTCGAGTTATCTGGCTTTCTCTTGTCGAAGCTCGTAAATATTCGATGGTACTTTTACTTCTACCGCCTTGACGGCTGGTTGCCGAGTATAGCTTCGCATTTCCTTGCACTACACTGTTCCCCTATATACTTGGTGTGGTTCATGAAGGCTTACTGGAGTATGTCTTTCAAACAATTCAAAAAACAATGACAAAAATTCGCAAAACAGTATATAAATAGCATTATCAATCGACGAAATTCGGCTTCCTTAACCCGTCACGGCGCAATACGCACCCATTCTGACGTTGTTCTTCCTGGAGTCAAAGCGCAATGAAGTCCAGTATATCAGTACGGGATCGGGGCAACGTCGAGGGCTCGGAGAAGGAGTACGATACGGGTTGAACATTTGAGAGTACATGAAACAATTGAGGCGGTTCCAGCATATCCGTAGGATAGATAGCATCGTACATCTTGTATCAGGAGTCAGAGATATTGAAGCCGATCTTATCTTCGTCACCCTGCAAACGGTTCTCCTTACAACTTCACTTCGAACGTGAATGGGTTGAAAGTGTTGTATCTGACTATGGCCCGTAGCAAACACATGGAACAGGAGTTGATATGATAGCATGATGGTACATTTTCTGCGGTTTGATAAAACAGAATCGCGATCTTGATGAGCTGCACATTTGGTATCTAACGCACCAAGTACGAATGGAATGAACTGGTACCTAGAAACAGTCGTTGCTTTGAGTGTCTCGTTTCCGTTTGTCCTTTGATTTTTATGCAAATCTGCAAATGACTATCTTTCGTCTTTCTCTTTGGAAAAAGTGCCCCCTTCCCGGTACTATCTCCCAGTACCCGCCCATACTGAATATGATCGTCGCCATTAATACCATGCCATATTCCCAAAGCACGTAAATAGGCCGCTTTTTTGTTGTTTTGCTTTTCATGAGAGGAGCATCTTATAATATACACCCACTGCAGTGATACCTAACGCCAGGGCCCGTGATATAGGTTCATCAAGCGTTGAAGTTGTTTTTGCTTGTTATACATGGTTTAATCTGGTTTTGTACAAGGAGCAAGCTGTCTTGCTCCGATAAGAAAAGTGCGTCTGAGCCACGACTGCGGCTAGTAGCTTATTGGTTCTTGACGACGCCGACCTTGGCAGCGCGCAGTATCCGGCCGTTGAGTTTGTAGCCCTTCTGCTGGACGTGGAAGACGGTGTTGTCCTCCTTGCCGGGCATCGGCGTCATGAAGGTGGCCTCGTGCTCGTTGGGGTTGAATTTCTCGCCTTCGGGGTCGAATCGGTCGAGGCCGTGCTTCGACAGAATCTGGAGCATGTTGCTCTCAGTCATCTTGACGCCCTCGTAGAAGTTGTTGAGCTCGACGTTGGGCTCCTTGCCCTCCTCGACCTTCATCTTCTCCTGGCCCATGGTCAGGGCACGGTCGAGGTTGTCGACACTCTCGACAAGGTCCTTGGCAAAGCGCTGGATGGCGAAGTCACGGGCAGCCTTCACTTCGCGCTGAGTGCGGTCTTGAAGGTTGCGGAAGTCAGCTACTGACCGGAGGTATCTGTCCTGTAAGACGAGTATGAGTTATTTATATGCTCCCTTGACGTATATCTAGCCATCACATGTCGTCTTGCGACTCTGATTTTACTAACCTTCCAGTCAATAACCTCCTTCTCCTTGGCCTCGAGCTTTTGCTTGAGCTCCGCCTCCGGACTTAGCGGCGCATCAGCGCCTTCGCTCTTCTGCTCGCCCTCGGCCTTAGATTCCTCGCCATTCTTCTTCGCTGTGGTGTCGGCCTGGTCGCTGTAACACCTCGTCGTCGCTCCTGATGTGGTCCGCAGAGAACTTAAAGGTGTGGAGAAGAATTGAGGGCGCGCCGATGAGCGCTGCGCAATTGTCCTCGAGCTAGAGGAGATAGCTCTGGTGGACGCAGTCAATGCTTGCCGGAACATTATGACGATTGTGTGAATATTTGGGTATGGTAAGGAGTATGTGAGGTTTTGGATATGCCGATTGTATGCTATGCAGAGTCAGAAATCGCAGGTTGTTGCAGTGAGAATGGTTTCAGTAGATCTGAGCTTGGAAAGGTACTCTCATGACGCTTCGTTGCGAGCTTGTATGGGTCGAATTTTTTGGCTCCTTGGCGTCGAACGCCGTCGAATGCGTTAGCTAAGGTAAATTTACCCCCCAAAGTGAGGTACCGAGGTACCCCTCTGCTGTCCCGCGAAAGGTGGCTGAAGAACCGCCCAGCCATTTCGTGGCGTAACCGAGTTTAGACTAGCGTGGGTTTTCTGCCGGTTTTTCGTTCACCGCCTCACTCACCGCTTTTGAAAAACTATAAATTGAGCCAAAACACGGCCGTCCTTTGATGGCTTTTCTTCCTTTCTTCTCCAGCTCTCTTTGCCTTTTGGCTTAGATCAAGTGTAGTATCTGTTCTTTTCAGTTTAATCTCTGAAAGAGTCCTACTTGGACTCAATCGTGATTATTCTAATTTTTGTTGCTAGGAAGTGCTTCCTCTGTGCTTGCGCATGATCACTTCCACTGTGTCCCTGGTATTACACTGCCTCCAGGCGACGCGAACCCTCTTCTCTATTTTCATTGCAATCGCCGGCTAGTCTGGTGATGCGAAGAAGATAGGTTCTCCCTTCGTTGATTCGCTGGATTGGTGTTCCGTTGTCCCGCTTGTGTTTCGAGGGCCGCTGTAAACCTCATTCCGTTGGAGCGGCTGCCTCGAGGTCATGAAAAGCGAGGCTATCGCGAGAAAACTGCTATGCATTTCAGATAGACATATCTTTATACTGAGATTCGATTTTGGACAGCGCATAAATGCATGACATGTCGCGTCTGCCGCGTCTGTCGTAACCAATCGGCACTGAGATTGTATATCCCACAAGTAGATTAACACGTTAAAAGCATGCAAAGATACTTTAAAGTACTATCGCCCATAGCCTTGCAGGCGGTTCTTGTACACAATCCCACCCTGGTACGTCGAGGAAGGTACGGATTACGTACTGTAACACGTACCTGCCTAACCTATCAGGCGCGCTTTGTTCATTGGAGACTGTCCGTAGAGCTAAAGTCGAACCGTTCAGCCTTGATGAAACGCCATTCCTCCTCTTCTTTACATCCATCGCCTGCCGTTAGAACCAACGGCACAGCATCGCATACTTCCAATACTGTCGCATCGCATCCTTAGTTGTGATACGGAATACTCCCTCGAGGTCTCCCATCTTTTTAATTTTCACTAATTTTTCTCTCGAGTGCTTTTTTTTGCCCGATCGCCTTTCCCTTCGGCCTAGGTGTGGCTCCTAGGCGCCGGCTACAATGGAGTATGATACTCTCATGATGGATGGCGAGACCATCGGCCCTTCAGTCAAGATCTCGGCCGTAAGTTCATGGAGTTGCCCTCCCTTGTGCGATTTGTGATTTGCGCTGTTGCGATCACCACGTTTGCCATGACTGACTGGTGTCCGTGATGACTGACTTGTGTCCTACCTAGGCCGACAGCATTCACGTCGACTTCGAGCTTAATAACGTCGACCTATCGTTCGCCAATTCTCTGCGTCGCATCATCCAAGCCGAAGTCCCCACCATTGCCATCGACCTCGTCGAGATCGAGGTCAATACATCTGTGCTAGCAGACGAGTTCCTCGCCCATCGACTCGGTCTTATTCCTCTTGACGCCCGCGAAATTGAACATTTGAACTATACCCGTGACTGCGACTGCGACCAGTGGTGCGGCAAATGCTCCGTCACTCTTACTCTCCACGCCAAGTCCTCGTCCGATGAGGTTATGAAAGTCTATGCTCGGGATCTGATCGTCGGCATCGATCGCCCCAACAACCACATCGGTAGCCCGATCATCACGGACCCTGAGGGTCAGGGTTCTTTGGTCTGTAAACTGCGGAAGGGTCAGGAGCTTAAGCTCACATGCATCGCGAGGAAGGGTATCGCAAAAGAGCATGCGAAGTGGTCACCGACGGCTGCCGTGGGTTTCGAGTACGATCCCCACAACAAGCTGCACCACCTCGATCTCTGGTATGAGGCAGATGCGGCCGCAGAATGGTGAGTTCGAATTTTATCAGCAACCGGTCTTCAACCTGGCTCCATTCCTCCCGCATACCTAACAGCAAGCTATAGGCCCAAGAGTAAGTACGCCGAGTGGGAGGAACCCCCCGCTGAGGGCGAAATCTTCGACTACGATGCCGTTCCTAGTCGATTCTACTTCGAAGTCGAGAGTATCGGAAGCATGGAACCCGATACTATAATCCAGGAGGGCATCAAGGAGTTGCAGCGCAAGTTGGCCGGCCTAATCCACGGCCTCGGCGAGAATGACGATATGGGTGGCGATTACGGCGGTCCCCGAAGCCCCGACGGCATGGACGGAGGCGCCCCTTGGCAGGACCAGGGTTACACAACTCCCTATGCCGGTGCGGGTAACGCGAGCGCCTGGGGCGGAGGTGCTACCGCATACGGTACCACTCCCTACGGCAACTCGGGATCGACCAGTTGGTGAGAGTAGCTGCCTCGGCAATGAGGTTTGGCCTAGAGATGTTCTAGTGATGCTACTCGGGTGGCTTCCCTCGTCTGCCGCCTTGTATTATATACACCTCGGGGCATGCATGGAATCTGGTCTGCGTTTTTTTTCCCGAGCTTGGTGGCACACGTCCATCGCATGGAGTTTGGCGTGAAAAGAGAGAGAAAAAAAGTTGTTGTATAGAGCAACTTGATTTGAGCACGAGTGTTTGAATTTTCTAAACCAACATGGGGACGGGGACCTAGAGACAAAACCCGGTTTCACCAACGAGATAAAAAGCATGATGGCTTTCGTGGCATCATGATGGGGTCCTAGGTATCTATGTGAGTCTGAGTAGCATTATCCTGCTACAAGATTGACACCATCTGAAAGAATGCATGCAGAACAACAGGCTAATGGAAAGGAGGAATGAAGCAATAATGAAGGAATCAATCGAGTGAAAAAAGAGAGATAGCACTTCTATTGTGGTAGCTTCTTCATAGTGACATCCTTGACTTTATGGTCATTCCTAATTGACAGGCAAAAGCAAGTAAATTGTTTCCTTCGTCTTTCTCGGTATAACAACACCGAAGGGAGATGATGTGCAAATGTATGTGACAAGAAGCAGAACACCCCAATGTATTATGCAGAGCTAAACGCCGTCCATCCTCCTTCTCGTCCTTCTCCTCCCCTTCTTCCCAGTCATCTGGGTATGTGTGTATGTATATACAGTTGTTTGTACGTACAGTACAGTGAGTGTATGTAGTATAGGATGTTGTTGTGTCCGGTTGGTAGGTGTTGTGTGTAGGTATGTGTGATGATGCCGAGTCGACCATCGCGGTCCCCTTCTCTAATCCTTAAACGGCCTCTTTCTAATGCTCTCTTATCGTCGGACAGAGAAGAATCGGATCTAAACTTCATGGGAAAACTGATGAATATGGGTTTTGAGGATACAGGTTTAAAAACAGATATGTTTGTTTTTACCTTTATTCCTCAATACCCTTGAAATTTCTATACGCTCTGCGGTGCGCCTCGAGGAACAGGAATGTACATATCGTTTGCCTGCCAGGTATATGCGGTTAGCATTGGTCTTTTCGTGTTCTTTCGGATGCATCGGGATTGATGGATAAAGGGGTCAACTCACGGAGCTAATCTCAGGAAAGCGGGAACCCAGCCCTTGAACATCCAAGCAACGCCCTCCTTGGCGTAGATCCTGGAGATGAGGGAAACGATGCTCTCGTTCGACTGTGAGGACATGACACGGCTCTTGATAACGTCGACGGGCGAGCAGATTGTGGTAGCGACGAAGCCGGCGCAGAACGAGCTGGCGAAGTGCGTGGCGGTGTTATCACCAAGCGGCGTGTAAGTCATCAGCAGCACCTTGATGGTGTCGTAGCTGGCCAGCTGACTGGCATTCATGAGGGCGGCGCGCGCGGAGTTAGGCCAGACACCACGGAACCAGCTAGAGATGCCCTCGGCGCGGACCATCTTGATCATGCCGTCCAGGCCGTTGCGGTAGTGCCGCTTCTGTGCAGCGGGCAGGGCGGCGTCCTGCTGCATACGCACATTCACGACGTCGGCGGCATTGCCCGCGAGACCGCCCAAGAGGCCGGAAAAGGCCGACAAACCAATAAGAAGCGGGAGAGAAGGCTTCTGGCCCTCGGGTGTGAGCCGGCGTTTCAGGTCTTCATATAGCCCAATGCGTACTGTTGAGTATGTCATCTGCCGCAGCAGAGACGCCGTGAGGCCGTCGTATAGACCTCGCGGCCCCCCTGTCCGCACAATGTGCATGATGGTACCACTCATGTTCTTCGGGGCGTCACCCGAGCGCAGCTGCAGCCGAACCTTGACTATGTAGAAACGAAGACGAGTAGTTAGCATACATGGTTTCTCGGAGCTGAACCTCGGACTGGAGCCTCGGACTTGGGCCGGGGGTTGTCCGGTGAGGTTGGAGAAGAGAGAGAGGAGAAGGTGAAGTCCCAGACGTACCGAGATCCAGAGGATGCGTCACGCAGGCTGCCATGCTGCTTGCGCTGCCGCCAAACCAGAAGGGATATGCAATCTGCTTCAAAGCGACTTCTTTCTTCTGGAACTTAGGCTTGGCGGAGCTGGACAGCGGCGTTGAGCCTTGCGACACTGCCGTCGCGGCATTGCTGCTAGAAGTCTCTTGCATGGTGGCCGGCTGGATCGCAAGACAGCGTCAGCGGTTCTTGTTCTTGTTCTTGATCTTTGATCTTTGTTCTTTTTTTTTCTTAGGTGATGTTTTTGTTTTTCTTATGATGTAGTGCTCGTACTTTGGATCGTCGCGGTCGTCGAGTCGTGATCAAATCGCATCAAGCAAGACGACAGAATGAAGTTCAGTGATGGTGCATCGGAGCAAGTTGGGGTGAATTCGAATCGACAAGAAGCAACTTGCAAAACGAGAGAATAATAGCAGACAATAGCTACGAGGTAGGTTTGGCCATTAAAGAGAGCGCATAGCCTAGTGGGAAAATAGAGAGGGTCGGTGAGGAGTCGGACTCGCCATGGCAGAGCTGCTAGAGCGATTAGTTAAGAAGAGCACTCGCACTTGTCGGTCGAGGCAGGTCGGAATTGTTTTCCCAGAGCAAAGCACGAGCAAAAGCAAGAGCGAGCAAGAGCGAGCTTCTGACACTAATTTTCCAGAGTTGATACCGGCCATGCTATCGAGCAAAAGCGAGCAGTCAATTGGCCCGAACGGGTCGCTGCTATGGAGATTCTATGGAGACCCCTTACCTCATCGTGCAGTGATCCCGACGTCGGAAGCTCAGGATGCTTAAACCCGACAAAATTAAAACCCGCACCTAGCCCGATGCGGCAAGGCGCGCAGAGCCAGAGGTTCCCTAGCTCGCCTCATTCTCCAATTTAGGGCATACGGCAGCGCGTTTGCCCTGCCCAGACTGCCCGGAGCATGCGCCGTGCAGCGCCGTGCAGCGCATTTGCTTGGTCTAGAGCATACTTTGTCGCTGGACCGGGCGGTTTATTAGGGGGAGCCGGTTAGCAAGCGCATGGACAGTGGACTGCATGTGATTCGAGCTCGATATGCAGTGCCAGGGATTGGCTACCTGCTGGGCAATTACTTCGTACCAAGAAGAGCACGGAACAACTGCCAAACAGAGGCATAGATTAGCCAGAGACGACGCTGGATATGTCGCGGAGATAATCTCTGAACAAAATGATTACGATATCGAGGAAGCGATTGGCGTTGGATGTTGAAGCGGTCAAGATGATGCAGGAAATGTTTCACGGGTAGGTAGAAGTGAAGCTCCCTTCTCTCTCTCGATAAAGCCGGTGAAGAGGTTGAGAGAAGAACATTACGACAAGTTCAAGGCGTTAGTTATGGTCGCAACGTACCTGATCAACACACGTGTTCCGTATGGAATTCTAGTCGACGATTAACGATTCGTGACAACTTACCAAGTCAATGTAGGTACGAACACTCCCACGTTTTCCTCCGCGGGTCCCACTGCATACCTAGCAACCAACCATCCTCGGTGCAACATGGCAGCATTGCGACGCTGAACGGATGCTCTAACAGGGGTCGAATTCACAACCCGTAGTTCGCCTATTGTTTACTACCGGTACCGAGTTAGTGGGAGGGAACCCGAACGATGCCGAAAAAAAGGTGGGACGAGCCACGAGTATGGATTAGGTAGCCGGCGTAGCACACCTTTGCGGGCGAGAATGGGCGCAGAATGCAACCGGATCGCTGTCCCGGTACGGATTACTGGTGCTTGTCTTCCTTTGAAGCTTGTTGCCCCATATGCAATATGATTCGTCGTCACATGCAATACGGAACATAAACTTCGCCCGGCTCAACATCGGCCCAGAGTCTAACGCGATACCCCTCCAGCCAGCTCCAAGTGGCACTACGCAGGCGCGACTGACCTCGATCTAGGTAGGAAAGTACCTCCGGGATCACGTTGCGCCCGCACTTGATATTCCGTAATCGCGATAGCCTCACTAATTTTCCTTCGGGACATCTACACACGATGTGGGCATCTCGGTTCAACGTTATCACCAGAAGCAGCCGGAGAGCAGCAACCGCTCTTCCCGCGCCGAGGTTCTGGCAGCCCTGTTGGTCGAGTCGCCGATTCTTGTCCGAGGGTATGTTCGCAACAGAACTTCACGTGTAACTTTTCTTGGGAGAATATCCGGAATCACATGCTTAATGCCTAATTCCTATACAGCTGCGACTACTCCAAGCGCGCAAGAACAGTCTCAAGAGAAGCTGAAGAAGATCAATGGCCAGTCATACCCCATTGACTCGTGGTTCAACGTGCCCAGCAATATAATAGAGAGGGTCCCGCGCCGCCTGCATCTGCAAAAGGACCATCCCGTCTACATCACGCGTCAGATCATCGAATCCGTCTTCCCCTCGCCCACCTTCAAATACCACAATGACTTCAACCCTGTCGTAACCACGCAGCAGAACTTCGATTCTCTCGGTTTCCCGAAAGACCACCCTGGTCGCGCCAAGTCAGACACCTACTACATCAATGGCGAGACACTACTGCGAACCCACACGAGCGCGCACCAAGCCGATACGTTTCGCGCAAACCTGAGCGACGGCTACCTGATTAGCGCCGACGTATACCGACGCGATGAGATTGACCGTAGCCACTATCCCATATTCCACCAGATGGAGGGTGCGCGCTCATGGGATCGCACCAAGGTTCCCAATGGCGACATTGCTGCTGCCGTATGGGCGGATCTAGAAAGATTACCGAAGCACAACATCAAGGTCGAGGACCCTAACCCCTCGTTCCATCACGAGCGGAACCCACTCCAGGAGGGCCACCACTCTGCTGCGGAGGCTGAGGCCATTGCTGCCCACCTCAAGAGATCTTTGGAGCTCATGGTAGTCGAGATTTTCACGAGAGCCAAAGCCGCTGCCAAGAAGGCCGACCCCAACTACGTCGATACGCCGCTGCAGGTGCGCTGGGTAGAATCATACTTCCCCTTCACGAGTCCGTCATGGGAGCTCGAGGTCTTCTATGATGGTGACTGGCTCGAGTGCTTGGGTTGTGGTGTTGTTAAGCAGGACCTATACATCAACGCGGGTGTACCTAACCAAATCGGTTGGGCCTTCGGTATTGGTCTCGAGCGCATTGCCATGTTGCTGTTCAAGATCCCTGATATCCGACTATTCTGGTCGCAAGACGAGCGCTTCCTCAAGCAGTTCACAGGAGTCTCGGACAACCTGGACCTGCTGCAGCAGTTCGTGCCCTTCTCTAAGTACCCTGCTTGCGCTAAGGATGTCTCATTCTGGCTACCATCGACACCGGAAGCTGATGCGCCCGCCTTCCACGAGAATGACATGATGGAGATTGTTCGCAGCGTGGCTGGCGACGTGGTCGAGGACGTCAAACTGGTTGACCAGTTCACCCATCCGAAGACGGGGCGCAAGAGCATGTGCTATCGCGTTAATTACCGCAGTCTCGAGCGCACCCTCACCCATGATGTCACCAACGACCTCCACAGCAAGGTCCAGCGGGCCCTAGTTGAGAAACTGGGAGTCGAAATCCGGTAACCCTGCTACTACTACCTTGGGGACTCACATTTGGCTTAAGCCACAGGTGCGTTTGGGTAGGTATCAACTTTCGCTTTACTAAATGGCAAGCCGAAACGCGAATCGTAGCTCTCGTATCCAACCAAACACCGGTGCCCCGATTCATGACCTTTTGGCAATTTTGCGAAATGGTACTGCCACAGTCCGTTCGTCGACGGCGGCGGCTATAGCAACCACCGGCACGTTGTTTGAGGTCATAGACTGGAGCCGGTCAGAGACGGTCGGCTCGGCGGAAGTCTGCTCACTCTCATCCACGAGATGTCTGTTAGCATTGGTGTAACTCATAGAACAAGAACACGAGATCAACTCCTTGATGTTGATAGAAGAAAAAAGAAGAATGCATATATCTTATGCAAAAACAAATAGAAGATACCCAACTTTTTCACTCACAAAAAACAACTCTCTTGGTCTGTGCAGAGGGTATCAATCAAACCAGCCATGATGACGCCGGCAAATCTCTCTACACGCCCGGTCTAATAGGTAGCGAGACACACTTCGGCGGGAGGGGACTAGCTCGAACTTGCCCAACTCCTCCAAGGCTCCAACCCCTCCTTGCCATATGACGATTAGTCTCGATCGGCCTGATTTTAATCGCGTTTGGGTAAGAAAGTTGTGCACCGCAAAATTGAGACCCGTTTCAGGGCCGGCCGAGCAGCCGGGGAACATGTCGTTAATATGGGGATTGTTCGTGTAAGGGCATTCAGCCCAGATAGGTACCTGCAAAGAAACGAGCACGAACATTGGTACTCGGCAGTGTCACGAGTTTGCCGTGGGCATGGTGGCTTAGATACGCAATAGAATTAATAAACTGCCCTTGGTATCGGTAGGCTGACTGAGAGGGCGAGGGAGAAAGAAAGGGAAGCACAGTCATTGATGATGGGAAGATCGAGATTGAGATCAGTCAGCCAGCACAGCCGGGGAACGATCAGCATCATCATCATCATCATCAGTGCCAGTATGTAGGTACTTCGTAACCTGTCAAAGAGAACCCGAATCCAGCAGCTTGCATAGGTAGGTACGGACGGGGACTGGCTCCCAGGATGGTCCCCATTTCAAGTTCATTCATTATCCGGGAGGTTAATGAGTTAATTGCAAGGGGGATTTCAAGAGAGATTTGGGTGGCGGTTCTACCGTGCGCCGGACAGGTCCCAGGGAGGGGAGTGTGAATATCTCGTAGTATGTGGGGTAGAAATGTCATGGGAAGGGGACTGGAGCCCTCTTCTTCTTTGTTGGGCGCCTACTCTGCTGGCGCTAGGCCTGTCTAGGTAGGTCCACCACTTCGCGACCGCGACGATGGCTACCTAGTGTGGGCCGCTCTGGGTTAGGTTGGGAGGCCAACAAGGCTGTGCTCTTGTTTTCATATTTCCGCACCTTTTTAACCAGTGTGGTTAGCTAGTGCAGCGGTTTTCAGAGGAGCTCTCTCTTCTTTCTTGTGCATGGGAATCATTCAATGGGCCAGAACGATGATGAAACTGGAAAATCTCCGCCGTGCGCGCGTAGGTAATCTATTAGGTACCTACCTAGACAGCCTGCGATTTGCATTACTACTGGCGATGCGGGTTTATTATTCACGTCATCTGATTGATTTGCCGGTGATCAGGAATTAAGACCGAATCCAGTAATTACAGCGTTGGATCGCTGCTGTATTCGTACGAGTGGTGCGCAGTTTTGTCTTGAAGTGGTGGACTTTCGACTGGGACACCAATTGCGTGTGATCGGTACGGAAGAAAACGCCTGGCTTAGCTCGTCCACGAGTCGTTGATAACACGTGGGATGACCGAAGTGGGCTTGACGGGATTGGACGTCGTGCTTCTGATTCCACCGGGCCGGCCGCATTTTGCCTCGGCCGGAGGCAAGATAGTGTACGAGTAGGTAGGGTAGGCACGGAGTAGTCGAGAGCGCGAAGATAACAGAACAGAACAGACAGAGTCACTACTGGCTGCAGGAGAGCGCATCTCGCAAGTACCGCTGCGGCTGGAAGTGGCGGCTTGGTTACATAGCCCGGGCGGGTGTTTTGCTTGATCCGTTTGATACGTAGTAGGCACGTAACAACCTGACATGACAGGTAATTGTAATAGGTAGTCAGGAACTTCCGGGTCGAGCCTGCCATACGTGCCTGCACATTGTTAATTGAATTGCGATTGCAATTGCCAATTGCCAACCCTTGCTTATGAGTGCATCATACGGGCTGCCTTACGAATTAATATGTACAAGTTAATACCGGTCTTCCGTTTACTACTAGGTACTTACTATCGCGGCTCGGCCTAGGAAGGTAGGTACGGATTACGGATTACGGAGCAGGGACAGGAGCTGGTTAGGTACCTGGTAGGTCTGCCTAGGCACATCTCTTCTTACGTATGTAGATTGCATCGCCACGACTCCCCTCAGCGCGCATCCTCACATGTCATTTTGCTCCTTCCGGACGACTGACTGGTTCTGGATGCCTTGAACCGGCACACATCGCAGTAAGGGGTTACGTATTGAAACGCGTCCTTAACTGCGTGCAACGGCGAAATATTGACAACTGCGCCGCACACTCGTCGGTCAACCGTTTTGCAGGCGTTATCTCGTAACCAGTCGTACACAAACATGAGGTGTTTCCGTATCGATATCACACACACTATCTACCGGTACTTGGGCTTCCGTCCGGATTAGCAGATGCTCACTCAGGTGTACGAAGACGGTACCTTGGGACTGAGGAATCTGGTACGCTAGCTGGCTGCCTGTACCTGGTGTGGATCTAAGTAGGAGCGCCAACGAGGAAGTGTACCTAGCGTGTACCTTTTATAGCATATCTACACGGCATTAGTACATACAGAGTTAGTTGATCACCTGGGCAGACGAGGTAAGCAATCCCAATCGATGATGACCCGTACGGCAGAGCAGAGCAGAGCAGTCTAGGTAGACATTCCTTCAAATCAGCCAGTTGCGGATTACAGATTACTGATGCAGACGACGATAAGACTTACGACAAACACTTCTGGTAATCTATGTATGTACGGATTTAGAGGCTGTGAGCGAACAAAGGACCTCGACATTGACGACGGGAAGCAAGGGAAGAGCCGTATTGCAAAGATGCATAAGGGCTATGCATATGCACGTATCCAGATAGAGCGTACTACTAAGGTATGCACGTCCGGCGGTGCACAGTGCCCTGCACAGCTAACGCCACCCCCCAGGACATTGAACAAGCCGAGACCCACCAAATGGACGGATTGCGCTAAAAGGTGTACCGTGACGCTAGCGTAGTCCAGGTGGTCGAGGTTGTACCTGGCGCATTCGACCCGCCGCGAGTTTTGTCTCGCATCCCCACCATAGTCCAAACCGAACAGTCGCTGCAAAGCCACCGCCGCACCGCAGCAGCAGCAAACACACATAATTTGCCATCGCCATCCATCACCGCTCAGAGGATCTATATATCTTCCTTCCACCCGCGCCCTTCAACTTCTGAACTACTTACCAACTCAACACAACAACAACAACAACACACGATCATCCACAGTACTACGAAAGTATACCAACAACAATAACCAAGAATCGCCGACTTTGATTGAAACTCCTCACTTATCAGAGTCGAAACAACAAAACAACAAGAAGCAGTCATCTTCCTCAATAATTACCGCACACACGCAGATATGGCCGAGTCACCTATATCTACAGCCGCCTCTGCTCCGGCCGATGCCAGCAAAAGCCCCATCTTCGAGCGCCGTGGCTCGTCCCGGTCGTCCCTCAGCTTGGACTTGTCTAGCATCCCGCCGCTAACACAGCCCACACAACCCACCAACACCCTCCTCATCACCAACCTGGACGATCTTGATATCTTCCGTCCCGACAACCTGCAAACGATCCGCCAATTGATTGAAGCTTCCGCTCCCATTTACACATGGTCGCCGTTGAAGTCCTTCCGTCGCATTGTTGTCTCCTTCCAAGACGAGCAGGCCGCCATCAAGGTCCGATCGATATGGGACGGAGAGGCCATCATGGGCGAGCGGTGTCGCGTCTACTTCGGCCAGCACACGCCCCTAGATCTGTTCAAGAGCAACCACCTTTCTCTGCCTGATGCGGGCAAGCTGTTCTTCATCAGCCCTCCGCCTTCGCCTCCCCACGGCTGGGAGATGCGCTTGGAGGATGCGCCCAACAAGATGGTTCACGCCGATGATCTGGCTGAGGCCCTTGCCAAGCTCCACCACCACCACCGCCCTGCCGCTGCCGCTGACAACTCGCCCGTGTCTCCTACCGATGTCACTGCTGGCCGGACACGCAGCAGAAGCAGCACATTGATCTACCAGCCCCAGGAGCACGGCGGTAGCCCGAACCTGCCCGCCATCTCGGTCGATGACATGACGGATTCCCCGATGGGAACCCCGATGTTCGAGAGACCCATCCTGCACACCGCCCGGCCACCGGTCGAGCTAATGGAATGATTTCGGGCTTGTCATTGTACTTTTACTAGGGATATCGGGTTTTCTTTTGTAATGGGTATCGGGCGGGACTTGGCGTTACCGGAGGAAAAAGAATTTGGCTATAGCGGGTTTTTTCCTCCCTTGGGTTTGGGAGTCAATTACACAACTTTTTTTATCGGTTTACACACAGCATTTCGGCTATGCATTAGACCGGGCTGAGAGAAGATGGGACGAGCATCGCATTCGGATATCTCATGGTTAGAGTCCGTAATTCTCACGATGGTGCCGGGATGAATTAGCTAGAATGAGGCACCTCAACCGCCCAGGCATGAAACCATGGGACATGTAGTTGAGGCTTAGCAAAGAGAAATGATATCAGTTCATCCACGAAATCAATTGCAGAATCGTACTGTGACGTGCTTGTATCGGCGCAAAGCCAATAATAGAAGAAGCAGTGGTCACGAAACGGAGCGCCCGCACTAACGTCTGATACCCGCACCAAACGGCAAGACCGGCGAGAACGGGAAACAAGACCAAAAATAGCAAGGCCGTGTGTTCGGGGCCCAGTCTGCGGGCGCCGGAGCCGCCGGTGGCAACGACACCTCGTTCCGTGGACGGCCTGTGGAACTCCGGCAGGTATTTCAGGGGGAACGTGCTCGTGTAGCCCAGGGCCCCTTTTGATTTGTCGTGTAATAAGACATTGTAGAACATTTGGCGGACGACCTATGGAGTTATGTCTTGTTATCACCACCAATCATACTAACTGGGAGAGAGATAAAGGGGTAGAAGAAAAGGAGGTCAACTTACATTAATGTTATGCCGATCAAGCACCTCGAAACTCCGATTCAAGTACGCCGTCGCCATGAAAAATAAACACTGCCCCAACACCAGCAAGAAGTAATACGCACTCGGCCTCTCGATATCGAGCTCCTTCGCCAACTGGGGGCCGTTCAACCAATACGTCTGCGCGCACAGGAACCCGCGCGACATATACGCCGGCGCCTGACCCTGTAATCCCGTGATGATGTTATTCGCCAGATCCGCGGATGCCTTTGACGGCCGGATCTCCGATCGACCCAGGGACTGTAACATGCGCATCGCGGACTCCGGCGTCGCCATCCACTCATGCGGCGTCCCCATAAGATACGCAACGTACCGCCATAACGCGATATAATCCAGAATTTCCTGCTGCCGGAGATAGATGCCCTGGCGCGGGAGTCCGATATAGATAATCGCGACCGAGAACACGCTTATGGTGCCCAGACTGTCCAGGTCGTTGATGGGCGCACCGTACGCGGCTATGTCGTAGTATGCCGGTTTTTGGGTTGCCATGTGCAGTATGCGTCGCCGCACGCGCGCATGCAGCAGACGGATACGCACAGAGTCCGCGAAGCCGTCGCCGCCGGGTTTGATGGAGTGCAGGTCCCGATGCACGTTGAGTGTGTGCTGGGTTGTTTCGAGGAGGCGGCGGCGCACGACTTTGACATCGAAGCCGCCTGTGCGGGCGAGGGTTTCGACGGTTCGGGCGCTGCCCATGCCGCCGAGGAGGGAGAGGAAGGTTAACTTTGGTTGTGTGTTAGTGATGTGGTTGTGTTGATGGGTTGGGGTGTTGAATTACGGCGCTGATCACGGGCCCGCCGTACCGGAAGAAGACCTTTTGCCCCCTTTCGATCTGTGCCCAGTCTACCCACTCCGGCACGGTGTTCACTTCGGTCCAGAGACGGCCGATCGTCTCGTCTCGGGAGGCGTACTTGCGGATCTGGGAATAGAGATCCCATCGTGCCTTTTCGGCAGACGTTGGTTCCGTGTCTGTTTTGACCCTGACGGGACTGGGTGGCACTATCTCCTCTAATCTCGCTACTGCTTCCGTTGCGAGGGTGTCGTAGGAGTAGATGAGCGGTTTCAGCTGCTTTGGTGTGAGATGGTCTTTTGTCCACTGGAACTTGTAGCCCCAGCATTCCTGCCAGGAGCCGTCGACGGGGTGATCTTGGTTAGAGGGAAACATATTCACGCATCGAGAAAAATGTCTAGATCGGAGAAAAGCAGAGGATGGCAGCCTCTTGCTTGATGTGAACACATATATTATTGGGAATAAACTACATGATTGCCCCGGTGGTTCCAGCTTTCTCGTCTTCCAGTCTTTTTGAGTTTGGCCGGCGTCGTGATGATATGATAGTATGTAGTAATCGCCTGGCATGTGAACTAGAGTCTCGCCATGTTGGTCTCTTATTAATCAGGGGGCTTGTTTACCCGGGGAACCTCGTTCACTTCGCAAGAAACGGCGCCGTATTGCTACTCGCATACTTTAGACCACTTACTACTCTGCTCTACTGCGCCAATCAATCCGTAGAGAGTATTTCATGCTCGTATATGCTGTCTTTCACTTCGCTGATGGCAACCATGAAGGAACTTATACAAATATGTCTCCGGTGAGCAATCATCAATATGTTATGCTCGTATACGGGTACGTCCTAAGGCGGATCCTGTTCGGCCCAGAGCTCGGTCCAGAGTGCCGGGATAGACGGAATACTTGCGGTTTACGGAATAGGCAGTTGCGGAATGCCGGTGATCACGGAGCACGGAAAGAAACTTGGCGTTCCCGGTATTCCGTACAGTACGTCGCACTATGAAAGCATCAGCACGCTAGTGCAGCTTTGCAGGGTACGTACTTCGTACAGCAACGGCCCGGTATCGATAACGCAAAGCGGGGCCTCCAGGCCATCCAATTCAAGCTGCTTAACCCCGGTAGAAATATATTGCTAGCTTACCTCATATCATTCTTTCCTGGGTTGGAGCTATCTGAAAATCTTCATCGTCACTTCACGCGTCAACATCCGTCCACCTCGTTCCGTCACCAGCGCCCCGCCATGGCTTGTGCTTGCCGAACGAAGTCTCTGAGCATCTTTGTGCAGAGCCTCACGGATCTCCGCGTCGTGAGATCCGCCCAACTCAATCATTTCAGCCTGCTCGTTACCCGTCCCCACGCGCAAGCTCGCCATTCTACGAGGCTATTCAGTTCTACACCGGCTGCCTACTATCCGAGAAAGAGAGTGGGCAGAATCATCCAAAATGTGGAAGAAGCAAAGTCTGAGGAGGTAGAGGCCACAGAAGAAGAGGTGGCGGAAGTCGACGTCGCAGAAGCCAGCACCGTGGAAGCGAGTGCCGTGGAAGCCAACGTAGTGGAAGACAGCGTTGTGGATGAAAAGCCTCTGGAAGAGGCCAATGCATCCGAATCCACGGCAGCCGAGACGGTAGTTGAGGAACCCATCCAGCCCGCTCCTGTTGTGTTACAGGTGGCCTCTGAGAACGAGTTGGCAGAGGCGAAGTCCGACGGAGCTATTTTCGAGTTCAACCCGGATAACATCGACTCGCTCATTGCGGGCCTAAAACAGGCCACAATTGATGCAAACAGACCTGAACTTGAATACATCGATCCGGAAGCGCATACGCAATCCGAAGAGTCACGAAGGCCCAAGCCACCAGTCGGACCAAGCCAGCTGAAGAGACTCAAGTTGGAAAAAGACGAAACCAAATCCAACAAAGGAGAGGAGCCGCAGCCTAGATTCAAAGAACACTGGCAGGCCCAGAAGGCAGCTTTGAAGGAGAAGTTCCCCGAGGGCTGGAACCCGCGCAAACGTCTGTCGCCCGACGCCCTGGATGGCATCCGAGCCCTGAATGCGCAGTTTCCCCATCACTACACGTTGCCGGTGCTCGCGGAACATTTTAAGACGTCACCTGAAGCCATTCGACGTATCCTCAAGAGCAAATGGAGGGCGAGCGAAGATGAAGAAATGGACCGTCAGGAGCGCTGGTTCAAACGTGGTATGAAGATTTGGAGCAACATGGCGGAGCTTGGTATCAAGCCGCCACGCAAATGGCGTCAAGAGGGTGTTGTTCGGGATCCTCGCTTTAACCAGAAGAAGGGCCCTCGAACCGAGTATCCTTATGTGCGCGGAGAGAGCGCGTCACGGAAGCTATCTGGTAGTCTCTTGTGAGATGCTCGCGTCTTATCATCTGAGACAGATACCCCGGAAATTCCCAGTGGTTTTGGGCGTAGCCTTGAAGAGATATGGATTGGGGATCTCCACAACCAAGCCTACGATATACACACCTGATCCTTGAATTTCTGCCTATGCCATGGTAGATTGTCGGTGAATCGTGAGGCGTTATGGGCGGATACATTCTGCCCCAACGGGCGTGATGCATTTCGTTGCGAAGTGACGTGTTTGTTATTCACATACCTGGGTGACAGACAATGTTGCTGCGTCCAGAAGCTCGAGTTGTACGATAGGGATCATGATACGATACGTTACGAGTGCAGTACGCAGCACGCAGAATGTATGCGAGATGGATGGGTGGGCGTTTTGTTATGTACTTACACCATTACCGTTACAAGAGTCGGTGTGTGAAGTGCAACGGCTGGAGAAAAAATAAAACATCTAGACTTGCTATACATAGCCACACAACGGTCAGGTAGTATGTAATAAGCAATAAAAAGTGAACATCAACCTGCTAACACAGTATCTTCGATACAGAACGGCAGAACGGGGGGGAGATCCATAGTGTATATTTTCTTCAGCCCTCATACGGATCTTGTACGCTAGGTCGTCGTCGGTCAACTAACGAGCCTAGCGCGCCAGCGTAAAATTGAAGCGGTCTAGCGTATTACAGAATAAGTGGGCGTATTTGCCGAAGCCGGACCAATGCTAAGCCAGGAGAGACGCTGGGAAAAGGGAAAAAGGGAAAATTGATGGGGCCTCGACGTTTTTGGTTGCTGTCCCAGTAGTCGGAATTAATCCGTAGCTAAAATCGAAAATTCCACGTGTTGGAAAGTGGCTTCCCTGGCAGGTAATCAATTTTTACGGTTGGATATTCAATTCATGAGGGAATGTAATTTCTGTTGCCCCGGCGACAGGATGAGCCGACGAACATGGGAAAACGGACTAGGTACCTAGTACGGAAAGGTACCTAACGGGGAGGTCCCCATTTTTTAGCATAGTGTTAGAACAACGCCGGAGATGAACATGATGACTAATATGTG